>KK502450.1:283958-294417 GCA_000688735.1 Glossina austeni
CTGACTGACTGACTGACTGACTGATATTTTTATCAAGGTCATTTTTTTTTTTTCTAAGAAACGTAACAAAAAACGAAACATTCATTATTAAGCGAGGTACTTTAATTAATTTTTGTTGTTGTTGGTAATTAATTAAGAAAGTAATGCATTTTATATATATATATATATATATATATATATATATATATATATATATATATGTGTATAGGAGGCTTCCATTCGCTTCTTCTTTCTTTTTTTTATCTATCATCGAAGGTTAGATCGGTTCCGGTTTTAACATTTTGCGAGAAAGCCCTTTTAAGTTAATTAACCGCAAAATCTTAACACGTTCGCAGATAATACAAATTTCAAGGACGTTCAAAAATTGATAGACTAGCTGTAGCTATCCGACATCTAGGATGGGAATAAACTCGATATTGAATTTCCGTGAACGACTATTAGTTTACGAGAATTGAGTTGACTCAGTACTCAGTAGCGTATAAGCCTTTGCTCGATATTGAATGTGAACCCGAAAGAAAAACAACTATTGAACTGCACGTTCAAACGCAAAATAAAGTGAAATATTGTTATGTAGCCACACAAGTGACAAGCATAGAAAAATTAGTTAATCTCAGAAATTCCAATATGTTGGAAAAAATAATAAAATCAAATAATTGTTTTCGAGGCTTTTATCCGATGGTGTCATAAAATTTGAAAAGGGCTAAATAAATGAACATGGAATCAACGGAAATCTTTGTATGAACGACAAAAAATGAAAATATGGAATTACGAGACACTAGGTAAGTACTTTGAAAATGTGATCTTCGGTCGCGTTTCGGTCGACATATAATTAGGTAGGGAAGAGGGATTGCAATTCAATTCAAAGAACAGATGAGTTCTTCAAGCAAATCTTCATAATAGCACGACGATCGTTGGAAATGTTAGAAGAAAAACATAAAATAGGTAAAGGAGACGTTAAATAGATATTGAAATTATAAAAACCGTGTTAGCTATGAAGAAAAAAGTGCTCGACAATTTAAATAAATATTGATATAATCAATATTTTTCCTCATTTTTTCTCCGATTTCTTTTCCAAATTATTTCGTTTTCTTTGCATTTCTTTATTTTGCATGCAACGATGGTATCATAAATATTTCAATGAAGGAGAAGACAACGACGGAAAAGGAGAAGCCAAGCTTCATGCGAAAACAATCGAGTACCATCAACTCAAAAACGCGATCGTATAGTACGATAGCCGGAGAACTGTAAACGGCGCCCGACAGACACATTCGCGGGCAAAAAAAATTTTACTGAGGTGTAAAAAATAACAATCGATTTGTTTATTGTAAAATTAGTTGTAATGTCCGAAGTCCGACTCAATACATTTTCTAAGGGCAGTTACAAGATCATAGTTTAATCGACATACATGCAACGAATGCCACAGCATTCACCACAATATAGATCAAGTTTTTTCAACTGGGATGACGTGAGTGCTATAGCACTAATGTAAGAGAGAGAAGACATGAGAAAGAAGGACAAGTCTTTTCTCTTGCCAGTGTACAAAAATCTACGTATTTAAAGGAATCATAGGTAAATTTGTAAATACACAAAGACAGAATGAAATAATATGAGGAAATCCAAAAAATCGGGAAATTAATAAGTCCAACGCAATTGGCTGAGAAATAATTGGCTTCGAAGTTGACATGCATTTATGTCATTTTACATCGCAATCAGAACGAAAGCTATAGCATTTACATCCGCGAACGTGTTAATTGGTAAGAAAGGAAGCATTTGTCTTTTGAGTACGCGATCACCACGCGACAAAATTAAGTTTACATTTTTTTATATGCGACATCGTATATATATAAATTTTTCGTAATTTTCATCAGATCCCTATTACATTAAAACGATAGGAAAGATTGACATCATCCTTTAAAAATGTTTTTCTTTCTTCGCCAGTCATTATTGGACAATGCCATCTTCACTGCACATGCATAGTAAAAGTTAAATCCTTATACCGTATAAAATAGCATTCGAACAATTTAGGGCTCGCTCTATGTTGATCAAGCTCATGCCTCTTTTACTTAGTGCATAAAGTTGGCATGATAAATGTTTCTGAAAGGTATCATAGTTTACAGTTATTCCAAAGAATCGTATATAACCTCTCTTTTTTTTCTTCTTTTTTTTTTTTTTTTTTTTTTTTTTTTTTGTTAAGTTAGGAATATAAAGTCTGAACACATTTAAAATTTATTGTTTGCTATTTAAATTATTTGAGCATAAATTTACAGCTCAATGGGATGTTTATAAAATAATTCATCTTTGGTTTATGTTGCTGCCGTTGATTAGAAATAATCCCTCACTTAGAGAAATTTTAAGCCAAATAATATGAAAAATCAAAATGAATTATAAAACACTGTGCGACTACATATTTATATTTAAGCTTTAAGTTAAAAATAAAATTAATATTTTTTACGCATTCAAAATGCCTAACGTATAGGAAAATCTAAACTTAATCAGCGCAACTACAGATATATGATTTTTAATTTAGGATTTCTCTGACTGTAATCATTAAGAGTAGGAAAAGCAAGGTTTATAATTTTTCCGTCCTTATAAAACGCAGATTTTTTTTTATTATTTATTACGCGTCGGTTTCAAGGATTGTTTTTTCTGCGATCAGTTTGCTGGGTTAGTTCGATATTCGGTTTCACGCAACCGACGAAAGAATCGAAAGAATGACATAAGTGATATTATTTAAGTGTATCCGGGTCCTTCAATTGTCATTTAATACGTGCAACACAGTGTTTCTTAATAATCTTTGTTTAGAATAAGACTCAAGAAAAAAAAACTATTCTTAAAAACAGAAAAAAAAAAAGGAAAATTCTAAATAAATTTTTAAATCATGTAATTATAGGTTTTGTCTTCTCTAAAAAATCTTTCCAATTTCCCAAAGATTTTATGATTTGATTATTCATATATTTTCAAAATCCTTTACGTAACATGCGTGCAATTAACTGTCACTTTGGTTGTATGCGAGCACTGCGTTCCAGTTCATTAAACTGGCCGTAGAATAGCACCTCACTAATTAATTTCTCCGCTATAATGCGTTGCGTTCGATCCATAGAACGTAGTTTTACACTAACATTAGAGCCGACAAAGTCGCAGTCATCTTTGTTCAGACTTTCGGCATAAAATGCAGCCGCCGCTGCAGCTGCCGCAGCTGAAGAACTAGCTTCCTGTGAGGCACTGCCTAAGCCAACAGCTCCATTACCCAGGCTGCCGGATTTGCGACGCCCACTAAGCGACGTTGTATTGTCCTCTGACATGCTGTCGTTAGTGAGCAGGGAATTCATGAGCATATGACCAGCACTCGATGCCGTACTGACCGTGTTCAGTTTGCGCATATTGAGAGGGGAAAATTTTTCATCTATAGATTCGGTGGAACGTCTCATACCAGGTGGCAGTACAAAGCGACTAAAATCGATACCTTTGGCCGCTGCAGCTGCCG
Organism: Glossina austeni; assembly: GCA_000688735.1. NCBI lineage: Eukaryota > Metazoa > Arthropoda > Insecta > Diptera > Glossinidae > Glossina > Glossina austeni. The sequence continues at coordinate 287,443 of KK502450.1, forward strand.
CCGCACTTATGCGTAAATCTTGAGCAAATTCATCGGTGGCTTCGTTGCAATGGCGATTATCATCTGCTGACGAGTAGGAACGATGTGAATCGGGCGGTGCTGGCGGATGTGGTGCATGAAAATAATCCACTAATAGCTCTTGCTTAATATCAAGGTCATCATGCGGATCACGCGACCCGCTAGTTATGGCAGTGCCCGCTATTAAATGTCTTTGTTTATGGGCTTCATGAGTGTTTGTATTTGGTATAGGACTAGAACTGGCTTCAGTGCCCGGGACACCACTTCTACTACTAAGTCTTCCGCTACCGTCTCCACCCACACAATTACCATTGGCGGCCTCGACATTACTGCCATTGGCTGCTATACTTATCCGGCTGTCCGTAACAGCTGCACTGGCGGTGGGATCCTGAATATTGGACGGTATTGGTGTTGTACGTTCACATTTGGTATCTAATTGTTCGGGTTTATTATCATCATTCTCCATATCCGTTGTATCCATTGGTTTTTGAGGGCTTTCCGAAAAATCACTGTTACTACTGCCACCGAAGAGACTACGTGACCCACCAGTGCCGCTCGTATTCAAATCACTTTGAGACGCAGAAAATGGCATAGGCAACGGTACACGCAATTGATTGCGTTCACTAATAGGCGGAGGCGAAAATTGACCAACAGGATTCCATGTATCTAAAGGCTGCGAATTGGCAAGAAGCATGGGCAGATTAAGACCCATCTGCAAATAAATGAAGAAAGCAAAAAAACTGTAATTGAAATTTTTGTAAAAAATTAAAAAAAAATCAGAAGATCAGAAGAAAAGAATCTCAAATGAAGCGCGAAGTTTCAATTAAGTGTGTGATGCTTTTCTAAATGAAATATTAGCAATTAAACTCAAAACCATTCTTATATTTGTGAGTGTCTATGCACGCGGGTAAATTCAATATCAGTTATTCTACGGATTGTATGGAACCCAGTAGGTTCAAATCTTATATATTGGTTTTGATGATCTAGCGCTGCAAATACATATGTCTACTCTAATTTTCTGAAGCATGCCCACTTTTACTATTTTAATGCAATTGTAAGACTATGTGCCTGTGAAAACCTGTCAATTTGACGGGTAAATTTTATTAAACGTCAAAAGCGCGCAAAAAGGAAGATAGGAAAAAGAAATTTTGCACAAATATTCTTTAATCACAAGTTACAAGATGAGGTTACAAAATGGAAGTGGTGTGTTCACAGGCACGCCCAAAATGCAGAAGAGTTTAAAACAATCTCGAAAACCACTAATGATTTTTTTAAATTTTCGTAAATACAACGCTGTTTTCGTTGTTAACGCAGAAAAATTTTACTGCACTTATGCAATGCAAGCTATGTGTTCGATTATAAATGCGTCAACACACACAACCGAATCACATTTCATGGGTAGGCGCATGGTGCACGAGACAGGCGCAGTCATTGTGTTCAGCCCTTTATTCCCTAGAGTATAGGATAAGGTCCGGTGTTTTCAAACAAAATCATTTCACAAAATCGCAGAAATCACTCTCAATATAAACCACTTCAAGAGAGTGCTCGTAATTTTTTCTAGTTTTATTTCTATTACAATTCTTAAAGGTTGGCTGCGTTAGAACTTGGTGTTCACTTAATGCACAACAATGCATTTTCTTACAAACGTGCTTATATTAGATTAATATAAATCAATGCAAGGCCGAACCAACATTGTTATACCCTATTTATTAATATATATATATATATATATATATATATATATGTCGATTTTATTGCATATGTAATTCATATATGATTTCTCTTATGTCCTCAACTGTTTTGAAGTATGATTTCATTCGATGATATTATTCGAGGTAAATTTTTCTGAAGGATGCACAACAATGTATTCCACTCCTGCTGCCATATAGTCTAGCGTTGTTCGTTATGCAAATGTATTAGGTGTATATTAACTCGATCAATAATTCCCGGGACTAAATTATAAATAGTTCTGACGAAAAGCTGGAATTATTCTTCAAAAATACGAGACCTTAGACGGCGCCGTTTCGTTTCCTCAAATCCTCATTGCAAACTGTTCTCCATCGCTATAAAAAATAATAGTTTGTTAAATAGTTTACTGGTTCGAAACGAATAAACACTGATGAGGAATGGGCGCCCAACAAAACTCGGGGAAATATGAACAAGCTTTTGAAAATAAGTTTCGTTAATCGAAAAGACATGTTGCAACAGATGGCCGTCATCCTAAAGATATCAAAAGGCAGTCTCTTCATAATTTTGCATGAAATTTGCTATACCACGTTCCCTACAATGCAATGAAAATGTCAAAGTCTCACTGATTCTAACCGCCCACATTCACACCGTTCTCCCCAATGTCTACCATCCACACGCAAACCTCAAGAGGATGCTCCAAGGGAAAAGTTTGCCTTATTTCTTCAAGGTCATTGCAGAAACTTAAGCATATTTCGCCTTTCGCTTTATAAGGCGTGCATTGTTTCGGAAAGGAATTGTGAAGGAAAAGAATAAAATTTTAAGCAGGTGGAAATAACTTGTTTACGATCGATTCGATTTCAATGAAGCCTATTAAAAATGTTCTTTAAAGATGAGAGTAAGTAGGCAACGAAAGCATGAAGAGAACTTAATATGAAATGTATTTGCGGCTATTTATCATTTGCAAAAAATGTTTTGAGACAAATTCCATTATTTTGTTTATGACAAGCACAGCATTGTACAGCACAGCTGCATAAAATATTCTCTTATTGTTTTATAAAGTAGAGAATAAGGAGAATACCTACTTTTATGACGGCAAGTATGATCGCTACTGAGAGTGTATTAATTTCGAAGGGACATATGCGATACCCAGAACAACTTGACAATTTTTTCATTATATCAATTCGTTTAGAATACCAAATTCTGAATCGATTTCAGCATGTGCGTTTCTATATACATGTTTATACATACGTCTGACTGCTCAACGTTCAGGGCGGCATTTTCGAAATTTTGAAGATACACGAATCCAAAAAAACTGAATGCAAAAACAAATTCTATTGGGAACATATTAGATTAAAACATTTAACCATTCCCCATATAAGATCCTCTTTGGAACAGCTTAGGTGGGACATTTTGACATTTTTAAAAGTGACGAAAAATATTTCTTTGGCATACTAAAAAAAAATGTGGAAAATTTAGATGGGACGGAGGTGTTTTTTGAATCCTATTCCAAACCTATCCTATCCCCCTATTCGTATAGAAGTGTTTATATAAACTGTGTACATTATAATGAAAAATATATCCACTTCTTAATATTTTATGGATGTATTGATCACGAATATTACTTTGGTCCGTAAATATGCGGCATGAAATTGTGGACTGTATTCGCCTATTTTTTCGACAATGAAGTGAAGATAAATTCGAATGTAAGTAGCAAAGACTTTTACCATCGCCCTTCGCAAAGCTCTGTAAACACCATGATAGAGCTCTTTTAAGTAGTTTGAGCGAGCTAAAGAAACTCAGTATCTTTTCAGATATATTTTAAAAATTTTTTGAAATTTTTTATCTTAACACAAAATAGCCAATTTTAAGAATTCAGCGGAGCCAAGCTAAAAAAACGTTATCTATATCACGTATATCTATATGGAGAAACCTTTCACATAAGCCAAAATAATTGGAAATTTTTTTTCGTGAACTATTTTGAATGAATTTTCAAAAATTCGATACTTAAAACAACATGCGGCTTAATATAGACGACAGTTTCTAGCTGGGCCGCTCTCCAGGCTCAAATTTGTCTTCTTTTCTAATAGCCGTTTTTTTGCTGACATATCGAATTTGGAAAAGTTCTGGAAAAAAAATTTTTAATTTCTTTAGCTCGTTCGAAAGACGTTTTCATATAGATTCATGAAGTGTCCACCAAAATATCTTACGCTTCCTACTTTCAAAAAAGTAAGCTTCCATATCCAAACATATTTTGATTCTGCCTACATAGCAGTAAATATAGCAAAAATGTTGTAAGAGTTCTCATAAAACCGTTATACCGCAGTCGTGTCCTTTGACAGATTGATCCTACTTTCAATATCAGTCTCCGTGTCACTGGTTTTTCTAAATTTCGAACATTGAAATCTTAACGTTTGTGTTCAGGAGCATGAGTATCATAGACATTACGCAAATGGACAGACGGCCATGCCTATATCAATTCAAGAATTGATCATGATCCGGAAAATATAGGACTTTTGAAGATTTCTTCTGGCTGCTCCGAACGTTTTGACGAAATAAACATACCCGCATGAGATTGTCGAGCGTAGTAAGCTACGCCTCTCCATGATGCGATGATGCGTTAAAATATGCGTAAACAAATTTCAAGGCAAAGCAAAATAAAAAGCCAACCATTTGATAATACGAATCAATAATAATAATAAAAATAATAAGAGAAAGAAATTACGAAAAAACGCAACAACAAAATGCAAGCAAAAACAAGTGATAAACACATACATGAACATAAATGTCACTTTTTCGCTCAATTACAAACTTGCTCGCATGAATACAAAAAAAGAAAAAAACAAAAAAAAAGAAATAAAGAACAAAAAAACATTAAAATTGTGTTCAAAACAAATGAAATGTGAAGCGAAAGACGCATTTAAAAAACAATAACAAAAGCATGAGAATACAATCGTATATACACACATATTACGCATATATAGATGTAAGTTTGCGTGTTGTGTTTATCTTGTAAAAGTGTGTATATGAAAAAATGAAAAAAAAAATGTATTACCAACGATATCAAAACAATAAGGTTATTTAACATATATTTACACGCACGAATAGAAGTGGCGATGTAAAAAACGAAAACACAGAAAGAAAAATGAAGCAAATGTGATTTTTTTTTTTTTCCTGTTTTTAATCGAAACAAAAATTTCATATATTTACATTTTCCTTGGACAGATTCATGGTCGACTCCAATATGGTTTAAAAATTGATGTTGTTTTTAGATTTCATTTAATTACTCAGTTACACTTGTTATTGTTTATGAGTAAATATCGTGATAAATATTCGGTTGTTTTTCAATTAATCAAATAACGTTCATAGAAATTATGTTTTATTGCAATTTTTTTTTTTTTTTGTTTTTCACGTATATGTTATATTTTTATTTACACTAAGCTATCTATATATGTATATATGAAGAATGTGTAATAGGTTGCATTAATGTTGTTGCAAACAACAACTTATTTATTATGTTGATATAAGATTTTAAGAATTATTATCAAACCATTCCACCCAGTGATTATTTTGTAGAGTTTCTGTTCTTACTTATGACTAATAATGATAGCTTAGTGCTTATAGCAATACATGAAGAGGGATCTATGCAAGTAATGCTTTCTGTGCGGGGGGGGATTCTGTTCTCTTCATTCATCGTTCCTGCTTTTCGGAAATTGTACGTTGACCAGATTTGAAATAGAAAACTAAAATTTGGCATGTATCACCTTACTCAATAAGTCTCCGGTCTAGCACGTTTACGGCAACTTCTTCTTCTAAAATTCATCAAATCAACAAAAGCAGATTCATTGCGTTGTGTAAAAATGGTTCTTTGTTCTGAACTTCTTTTGTTTCCATCTTAATAAACTTACTAATAAAGTTATTTAATTTAATTAATTAGTTGTTCTTAGATGAGTCATATGTTGTAGTTGGTTGTATTTCTCCCAACGATTGCATAAAAACTCTGGAAACTTGTAAACTAATCGTCGATATGTCATGAAATTTTTGTCACATATAGCTTGAAGACTGGTACCATCTAGAATTCGTATGCATCTGTAGAAAGTGTTGCCGTATATGTGCCAGAACGGAGACTTATTGACTTATTGAGTAATTTGTTATGTGCCAAGTTTTAGTTTCGTTTCTGATGCTCATCTTCCTAGTTAGTGAACACAAATCGTACTTGTCTGTGTGTATGACGTATAATAGGTGAACTTCCTATCTGTTGCGGACATTGCTTTAAAGGTTGAAGAAAATATTTATCAAAGCCATCTACATAATGCTTATGTTTATTAAGAGAAAGTATTTTGCTCCATTTATATATATTGCCTTCAAATGTTGTGTATTCCAGATTCGTATTCCCTTCGACGTTGCTTAGAATAAAATTAATTTTGATATTTGAATTTTAAATAATCCGGTTATATGAAAAATTTCACTTATATACCGACTGATAAGAAATGCTATAAATTTTAATACCTTTTGAAACTAATAATTCCTTTACAATCGTTTTAGAGAAAGTTCCTCTAAAACTTGCCGTTTATAGGGACTTTAGCAAGGATTGTCTTTCGAAATTAGGACGGCTAACGGATGAGCGGACATTGCCATCCTCCACATCTTTTGCAGGCCATAACAAGTAGGAAAATTATCTAGAACGCATGTATTCTTATGGCATTAAGGGCAAGATCTTATATCGATTTTACTCTCCTTTCTTATAAATTACATACAGACGTATATTAAAAATTTCCGCGTTTATTTTATAAAAATTAAATAAGCAGTTACGGTCGTCCAATACGGTCGTCAATATAATTGAGTATAAAAATTTATTTTATGGAAATGAAAATAATCAGCTAAGTTCCTCCAAGATTAGTGAGTGTGGAAATTTAGGTTTTTCGTTGTCTCTTTTCGTTTTCCTTTTTTAGGAAAAAGGTCCCGGCTGTCACAGTCTTTTCTTAATTGTTTTCTTTTTGAACATTTTTTTATTCCTACATAAAATTTGAAATTGGAAAATATATGCTATGTCTATAGCGTTCTATGTTTATGTACAGCTTGTTTGGGTAAACAGATTTAGAGAAATTCCTATCCAAGATACGGGTATTCGTTTTCATCATGATCCTTTGAGGCACATCGTGGTATGATTTGTTATAAAAACATGTTTACATATTAGGGATAAAAAAAGGACAGTTGCCTCGTAATAGTGGAGTGTTCTTCTTCTCCAATTCTCTCAATTCCCTTAATATA
>KK502450.1:295286-315568 GCA_000688735.1 Glossina austeni
CAAAAAAAAAAAAAAATAGTTAAGTTTTTCAACCGTTAAGCGCGACAATTTATGATAAAATGAGAAATGAACTTTTGAAAAATTTTATATCAACAACATGAAAACAACAAAAAAAAAAAACAAAAAAAAAGTGTTTTGTACAACTAAACGTTTACAGAGTGAGAGTGACTGGCTCGAGATGTAGTTGCGAGAAAAAGTGTAAAAGGAAAATAAAAAAATAGAGAACAAAAACAATAAACGAAAACAAAAATAGAATAACAACAAGCCGTGGTATTCTATACGTATGTATGTATGCATATATGTCTCGTATATATATATATATATACATGTATATGTGCTTACCTATTTGACTTAATAAAAGCAGTAGCAGAGACATTAAAAAATTGTTGTCGTAAAAATAAAAGGTAGAGAAAAAACAAAATTCGAATACAATGAAAACTTTTACGTACTTTTTTTATATTCACTTAGGGTGTATTAATTTCGTTATTGCATTTGTTGCATGCAGAAGTACGTACCGCGTATTTGATAAATTTATTTATGTCTACCTTTCATTTTATCGTTTCCGAAATTTCTTAAGCTAGAAGCGCAATTCCGATCATGAGCTTATTTTTACTTGTGGTACCTCCAGTTTACGTGCATACTCATACGCACACCGGATGATCAATTGTCAGCAAATTCCTTTTCTTAGATTATGGTTGGACGTTGTCAAAAGACTGCAAACGCGAGAAACTTTTCTTCTTCTACTTCACTCAAAGAGACTCTGGCAGCCCTTAAAAAGTGAAGACGCTATGATAGGAAGCGTACAAAACTCTTATATAGGTCGAAATTAAATATCAATGGCCCCCACATCTGAGTTGATCAGCTAGATATATGGTGTGTTATGAATTGCCCCAATCAAACGATAACATTACAAGAGACCCAACTGACCCAACAAGTGATATACTTACGTCCATCATTAGAAGGGAAGAAATTAGGGGAATAACTTAATCAGTTCGCCATGCCCGATTATATTAATCAATTTTTTTTATAAGACCTTATATTTATATAAAGTTTTTTTCATGGATTGGAAAAGGAAACTTTAGGAAAAGTTAACGTTTCGTGCTTATGTACCTTTTGCGGATGTCAGTTAAGAATATGTTCCCGTTGAATTAAAAATTACGTTGTGCAAGGTTCAAGTTTCTGCGTCCATTTTTGCAACCATGAACGGTCCACCAATAGACGTCTATATGGGTAGATAGACTCAGTAGTAAAGTCACTAAATCACGCATGTCTTGAAGTATTACGCAAGAACAAGTTCGATATGGTCCTATTCTTTGACGGAGGTTATAAGAAGCAATTTATTTTCATTTTCGGTATAAAATCTTTTTCAGAATTTTTTAAACTTTCTATTGGAATCGATCTACCTATTGTGACATTCGACAGTGTACAGAAGTAGCGTCTGAATCCACCCCTAAGCAGGAAGGAGTCTGAATCAACCCCTAAGCACGCAATTCATGATGATAGTTCAGGTTTTGCTTTAAGGTTTTTATAGTTGGGTTTCCTCCCCCCTTAAGTTAAGGAAATATGCTTTGAAATTTTCGCGATAATAATAATAATATTCGTGCTATGGCGATATATAGTAATTTTTATTTTCTTAAATTAAATTGGGATCAGTTAAACTGCACATCGCAGGGCTCCTTCAGCTGAAGATAACTCATGAGAATGGCTCCGGTGTTGTCATTTTTAAATATTTTTTTGAAAATAACTTTTTTGTAGTGCTTCAAGACATGCTTAATGAGTTTGTCAAATATCATAATCTTATCACCTTTTTTTTTTTCATCAAAAATGGCCTTTGCTTTAGGTTGTTTGGTGTAAGATGATTGATGAACGAATTATATCGACTGGTTTTTCTTAGTACCATCATATATGCATACAAACGAGCAAAGCTGAATTGGCCGTTACGAACGGATTTATGACAGTAATATATCCTCCTCATTATAAAGATATCATATAACAACAATTACGACACCGCATAGATATAAATGCAACGTTTATCGTATGGCTATTGTTCCTTGTTTTCGTCATTGTCGTGCGCTATGCCTGTATTTGTGAAGAAAATGCGGAAAAAAATAAACGAAAATATTACGCTTGAAGTATGAGTATCTTTACGCTTCGTGTTTACTACGAGCCGGAAAACTTGTAGTAGTAAACAATCTTTTGGTGAAAAATAAAACAAAAACGCATACGCACACATAAATGTAAGCTGGTATATATGTAATTAGTGTAGAAAAAGTGAGAGAAAGAATTTATTATTTTTTTTTTTGAAAAAATTTCATTTATGTTTTCCTTCTGCTTACTTGGTTTCATTAAATTTTTTTTTTTTTTTTTGATCAAAATATTTTAAAATTAAGACCATAAAATAATAAGATCCATAAAGTAAATATATTTATGCGTATAAACATGAACATGTGTTTGATAATAGGAAATAAATATTGCTAATGTTGACAAATAAGAAAATTATATTCGGTCGTGACCGAATCTTTTGTACCCATCAGTGTTATGCTAAAAGAGACCCAAAAAAGTAAGAGAAGTAAATTTTCGTACTCTATAATATGGTGTGGGCGTGGCTGATTTTCTCTATTCTCAAAATAAAAGAGTTTGTCAAATAAGCAAGTGGGCGTTGTAGGCGTGTCCTTGGGAAAGTTTAAGTCACTTTCAAATTCTTTGGCAAATTTGTAAGCGATATCTTCATTTTCACTACCGAGAGAATCCTACAAAGTTGAGCAGGCAGACAGATGGACAGGCGGACATGTTTCAGTGCATTTCAAATTTAAAAACGACCAAGAATTTGTATACTTTTTGAGATGTTTCTGCGCTTTTAAAAAAAATTAAATATAGGCGTGGTCAATATATTCCATTTTTATACAGTTACTGCAGCATCGCTCATAGAATATGCGTTGAAATTTTTGCAAGAAAACATCTTTCCTAGTGAAAAACGAAGGTGTTGTCAATTTATATGGTGCTGTGGTTGTGTTGTGTGGTTTTCAAAGCCGAGCAACGTGCAAGAACTTCCAATGTTTCTTTCCAACCTCGACTTCATTTTTGTGACCCGAGGGATTGTTCACAACAGACATTGCACAGACGGACGTGCTTAAATCGATTTAGATTTTGATGCTGATCAAGAATATATATATACCTTGTGTGTGTGGTGTCTGGTTTTTTTCTTTTAGACGTTGCAAACGCTTTGACAAAGTGAATATACCCCTCGTCCTTCGGTGATGGGTATAAAAATGACATAATTGCAAAGCGATTACATCTTCATGTACAAGCCATGGAATATTAGGTTTGCCGCCTCAGTAATACACCAATACTTTTGTACATTTTGTATTTATGAATACCCAGTAGAGTAAGTATAGCAGTATTTGTATGTTGTTAGTGCTATTTGTAAAACAAAGTAAAATAATAACACATCCATGAAAAATAAATATAACATGGAAAAGAAATAATAGAAATAACAAATAATATGAAAAATAAACAGAAATAGATCCATAATAAGAAATTTTGATTGAAAACGATTTTCAGATACTCTATCTGGATCTCTTTTTTCGAACTTTTTATGAAGTCTTGATAGTATTCAGGAGGTTCGATGACGGTTACGGGCGTGTTTTTAACATATAAATACTTGTACGGGAAGTAACGTTTTGGGGAAATTATTGTCAAAAAAAGGGAAAATTGTAAATTTCGATATTCTTACTCGGATTTCCTTTACGATTAGGTGAAAAGGTAATAAACGTTTAGCATAAAGTTTTTTGAATCTTTCTACTATTTTTTCTAGGTTTGTTATCATATGTGCTTATGGCTTACAATGCAAGTCTTCTGTTACAACTTCTATAATAACTTCAACACAATAACAAAAAAAAAAGAAAATGCAACTTTGACAATAACAAGACTAGTAAAACATACATTGGATACTTTTGTGTGTTTTGCTAAAAACGTGTCTGCATATTCCTAGTTGCGTATGTGTTAAGGCAGTTCAAAAATAAGCTATAATTTTAATAGAAAGAAAGCTCTATTCTTAATATTCATCTATACACAGGAAATGGTCTTTAAATATTTAATTAGAAAGAAGTTTGGCTTAATTTATTATTGCATTATTCTTACAATTTTACTTTCATCACCAAAAGCCAGGTACGCATTTCCGGCTTCTACCCTCTCAGGAAAAAGGACAAAAGCATCAGAGGTCTTGAGTGAATTCAAACGTTTCCCTTCATACGTCCGTTGTTTCATTTCCTCCACAGTCTTGGGTGGATTTAAGCATTTCCGTCCATACGTCCCTTTCATTTCTCGTTTCATTCTCATTCTCATTTCATTCTCATTCTCATTTACGTCTATTTCATTTTATCAGTGGTCTTGGGTGAATTCAAGCATTTCCGTCCATACTTCCGTTGTTTCATTTCGTCCGCAGTCTTGGGTGTATTCAAGCATTTCCGTCCATACTTCCGTTGTTTCATTTCGTCCGCAGTCTTGGGTGTATTCAAGCATTTCCGTCCATACTTCCGCTGTTTCATTTCGTCCGCAGTCTTGGGTGTATTTAAGCATTTCCGTCCCTTCTTTCATTTTATCAGTGGTCTTGAGTGAATTCAAGCATTTCCATCCATTCGTCTTTTGCTTCATTTTATCACTAGTCTTGAGTGAATTTAAGCATTTCCCTTCATACGTCCGTTGTTGCATTGCATCATAGTTCTTAAGTCAATTCAGGCATTTCCATCCATACGTCCGTTGGTACAATTATTTATTTTTTTATTATATATTAGGCTTACATTAAGTGCGCCAGAGAGCCCGGACTTGGTATTTATTTACTTATTTGATGATAGGCATAAATGGGTCCGAAAATGGGCTTAAGATATCCATAAATATACTGATATAAATCAAAAAATCTGGTAGCAGTTTTTCTAAGGCCAAATAGCTACGTGTCGCCCGCTGCACAAAACAAGCTACAGCGTATATGTTGATATAAAAGTTTGGAAAAGTTTACCAAAGAAAAAAAATGTCCGTAGCTGACCTAAATAATTTGCAATCTCTATATTTTCAATTTCAGTCGACGACTATAATTTTCTTTCTATTTTTTAAGTAGAGTTTTTTTTATTTTTTATATATATTTTTTGATCGCTTTTTATAAAAGTAACGTAACATTGTACGGTCTCTCAAGCTTGACTAGTCCAACGTAAACACACGTACGAGTATTTTTGCACAAAATATTTATTTTGTTTGTGTACATATGAGAAAAGTGGTAGAATGATAGCCGATGTTGTGGTGTTCGCTGTTGTTTACTTTACAGAGCAAGTTAACGAGGTTAGTTATCATAAATCTTAATGATCTTAAAACTAATAAATGAGATTAAAAATGATTTGCTCGTTGATTCCCCCAAAAAAAAAAAAAACAAAGAAATATCTACCGGACTTGACGATAGTTACTACTAAAAATTAAGTGTTTTATAATTAGAAGCCACAGACAAATCATTGAAAACGCATTTCTTCAGCTGGGCATTAAGTTGTCATTCTTCCCAAAGATTTCCGCAATTTCAAAATAAATCGTTTCGTTATTTTCAATTTTTTTTGCTAGTGAGAAAATGATATTAATCTGAATCGGTTCTAATCTATAGGATATAAGCAAACTACCATCGATCTGTTTTCATTAAAACCAAAGCGTCGTCCATCGACAAAGAATCGAATGTTTTAAAATTACAATCAATTCTGAATGTATTTGAATGAACTTATAATCCTCGAAACTCTTTCTTTCTAATTGACGATTACTTCTACGGCTTCTACGATTGTGCGAAAATCGCCTACAACGCGAGAAATTCATGGCAGGCGTGCAGTTAAGTCATTATCGGTTTTCGTTTTGTAGAAAAAAAGTGTTTCTTTGAAGAGGACAATTAAAAAATGTTCGATTTAAAAAGTATCGTCTAGTTCCGCTGCTTCCTTTCGAATTTCTCCTCGATCCTCTTGAATATCGTCATATTAGCGAAAGAATCAAACGATAAGCTAGTAGTTGAAGCAAGAGTGTATCAGAAGAAGGAAAGAGGGTGATGAATAGGGCGCGTTCTAGTTCAGTTCCGCCATATAGAGTCGTTTTGATATCATGATGATGGTGATTCTTGGGCTACCGCACCCGTTTCTCAACTCAATTGTGCTAATTGTTGTTGGCAGTATTCCGTACTAATGATTTTCTTCGGTTCCGGCAAATTGTAATCTATCTAACTGATCCGTTTCAGTGGGAGCGCCAATGATATTCGTCGTTGGCATCGAAATTGTCGTACGTACGTACGGACTGTGGTTTTTCGAACAGCATAGGTACTATTTTCAAATCTGAGGAGATCTATTTACAAATTATTTACAAGAAGATCTTATATTTACAATGCTTCTTCTTCTTGTCTTGTCCGATCGAATACTTTGACTGAATTCTCTTGACTCGGCTGATTCTACTTTTATACCCTTTTACAAACAAGTCACCAATATCAAATTTTCATCATCATATTCCTTTTCCTGCGAATTAAAAATTTGGCTAATCGTCAGCCGCATAAGACAACTTCACTCTATAAGTCCGGTAGGTAATATTACGAATCGGTTTTTGGTTTTATCATTCTAAGAATTTCGTTTACTAGAAAAATCGAGTACATTTCGTGTCTTATCAAAGGTTACATTTTCGTAACTATTGATATTTCCTAGCGATATCGCTATTCATCTCTTTATTTCAAATTTCCATGTTTCGTTGTTTTTATCGCGTAAAACTCGGCATATTCGAAGATTGTAAAAAAAATAAGGCGGGTGTGCTTAAGCAGAATAACTTTTCACAATTGTTATTTAATATCAATCAATATATATATATGTGTTTGTACGTATACATATATATGTGTGTTTGTACGTAAGGTATACTATATATATAGCAAGTGAATCTCAAACTATTATTTATTCATTCATTCGTTTTCATCGGATAATTTTGTGAATCGATCTAAGCTTGTCTATCCGTCTGTCTATCTTATTTTTTACGTTTAGCACGCAAATTTATGAAATATTTTCATGAAATTTGGTACACTGATGTGCTTTAGCTCAAGGACGAATGGTATTGAAAGTGTTTTGGATCGAAGCACATCGTCAACCGCTTTCCATATAACGCCTTATTTTGAAAGACTGTAGGTTGGAGTAGCGTATTCAATGGTGGACCGTCGGTGCTTCACTATAGTGTTTTCACTCGTTAAAATTTAATAATCAAGCGAGCAAAGAGTTTATGTTAAGTCTGTCTATAATTTTGGAACCAAGGGCGGACAGCTTCAAAGCGCTTAAATAATCTTCTTTGTAAGCTCCTTGGCCCGCCCTACACAGTATCGTATTACAGTAGTACAGTACAGTACAGTACAGTAGTATTACAGTATCGAGAAGAGAGAGTCTTAGTACTTTTTGATTACAATTTCCAGAAAAAGAATTTTCGTTTAATTCTGTATTCAAATACATATATATATATATATATATATATCGATATATATATATATATATATATATATATCGATTCTTTCTTTAGTTCATTTTCATATTGCATCTTTCAAACCATGGCTTTTATTTAAAACGCGAAAATCACTTTTTGTTTTATGAAAAAGAGAAGCAAAATTGTTTACTTTCTACAGCTGTCAACAGTACCGTGTTAACGTCATGAATGTCATGAAATTTGACATTTGTGGTTGTGTACACTTTTGCTCTAGTTGAGTCAAAAAAAAAAATTATATGGTGTCTGCGGCTTTTTCTGTCGTTATTATTATTGGCGGTTCTCACTTCGCTTCCAATATTTTACTTTGACATCAGATTTTTCCTGAATCAAGTCCATATTCGAATATAATGTTTTGCTTTCCTATCTAGATTTTCTCAGTTTTGAGGTTTTTGAAAACAGACCGAACAGAGGTAATTGAAAGAACGGTGCGGAAGACGAAATTGAATGGATGCAAAATGTTGCTTTATCGAAAACTCATGGCTTGACGGCTTCACATTTCGTGTTTGACCGTTTGAGTCCCAGACGGTTTTGAAAAAACACTGTCGAAGAATCCCAGACAGCGCGATCGCGAGTTTTCTATCTAAACAGCATTTGAGTACCAAGCAGCGCGATCGCGCTGTTCAGATTTCATGTCCAAAAACCCAGAAAGTTTTGAAAAAAAATTGTCGAAGAATCTCAAGCAGCGCGATCGCGCTGTTTAGATTTTATGTCAAAACTCGAAATCTGAACAGCGCGATCGCGCTGCTTGGTACTCAAACGGTTAAAGAAATGGCAAACATACCGTGAACGTTCATTCTTGACACAAAGGTAACTGGTATTATTACTTGTTGATTTGGACTACACAGTGAGAAGAGTAACTATCATGTCACCATATCCGCCTTCAATGGTCGGTTCGGTAGACCATACTTTACTACTTAGCTATTATGCAGTAAAGGCATAATACCCTACCAATCGGACACACCCGCCATGAGGTCACTCCCAATGGCTCTCTCCTCACATCCTTCTGACCGTCAATGCAAGGCATGAATAAGGCATAGAGCACCCCTTGAGTGCTTGGCTAAAAAAAATTATTACTCATCGGCAAAAAGTAAAAATATTTTAAATGAAGAAAAATTACAGCCCAACTCGCTTTGGGAAACCTACATATATCTATGCATTTAACACTATTCCCGTAAAAGACAAGAAGAAAGAAAAACAAAATCAGCATAAAATTTTTAAATTCGATTTAGTTACTGCCGCACCTGACCTCGTATAATTTTTAATGACGGACTGTAAATGTGAACTGTGTGGTTGAATGTTTATTTTATTTTTCTATATTTTGTTATTGTTTCGTTTTTATTTTTTGTTTTTTTCATTTCGCTTTTCTTTTTTTTTTTCGTTTTTTTGTTTTTTTTTGTTTTTTCTTCGCTTTTATTAACGCAAATATCAACGCAACAAGAAACTGACAATATTAAGTTTAGTTGTGAATAACATGTAGAGAGAAAAGAAGTGTGTGAGTGTAGTGTGAGTGTTAGTGTGAGTGGCTTGGGGAGAGCGAATAAGGGTTATATGATGGCACTAATGGTGAACTGGTATTGGCTGGAGAGCTGTTTATATTTTATAGTAAACAAAAGTGCACAAACAAAACTCACATACCATCGCACTAGCACTAGGCACTCTAGCACTTGCTGCTCTAAACAGTAACTAAGCGTAATAATACTCAATATATATATATATATATATATATATATATAGTGTGTATAGCATGTATACACACATCGAAACACGCATATGCATGCATATACAACTAGACTAAAATATAAAAACAAATAACAAGTAAAAAAATGTAAACAAACTGATTATCAACGCAGCCAATGAATAAAATAATATAAATAAAATTTAACAACAATAATAACAACAACAAGCTTTCGAGTTGATAACAACGCCATACATTACGCATACATACATGTACATACACAATCAAACACATACTCATTGAAGCGTTTAGATGTTTACAAAATAAAGCATGTGTTGTAAGTTACGAATAAAAGTTCGAGTATGTGTTAAGTGTAATACACTTACATATACGTACGTACGTACCGCTGCAAAAATAATTCATTTATAAGGCATAAAGAGGTGTACGTATGTAAGCATGTTTTCTCATACATCAGTATGTGTTTATACTTGTATTATGTTTGTATTTATACGTAAGTAGTTGCGTCTTTGAAAGACAACAAATATCGACATTTGTACATATATATAAATATACATGCAAATATATCTATTTATATATACATGAATATATATATATATGTATATGTATGATATGCGTAAGTATACAAGATATAAAGTGCGAGCTTAAGCATTTTTACATAAAAATTTGTGAACAAAACAAAAGAATGATTAAAGTCAAGTTTAAGCCGAATTATCTGCTCCCCTTTATTCGTATTAAGGAATTTTTCGAAAGATTATAAAAAGAAGCCAATAAGCTATATGGAAAGGTAGGTTAAATCCATGCTACGAAATGTGAGAATTTTGTATGAAATTAGTTAGTCAATCATTTGGTTTTTTTCAAAAATATATTTTATTTTATATATAAAAAAATCACTATGATCTCGGTGAATAACTTAGTCCAGTCTTTGGTAAAATTATTCGTTCATTTTCACGTATTCTACCACCCATGAGCGTCTAGATAGAACCAGGATGCAAAATTCAAGATTTTTCTTACAAAAAGTGCATTAACATAAATTGAACCGAATTTCTTTTCTGCTGGAGATAAGTAAGCATGGACCATAGAGCGAATTCGTGCCACTGCCCTTTCTACATATGCCTTTCTGTCAGTCCTTGTTTGGCGCGCTCACTTTTGCCGGTGGTTTAAAAAGTTCGGGCCAAGTCTTACAAAGAAGAAAAAAAAACGAATAAACAAAATCATAAAAGCTATCAAGTCCTGAAGAAGAATGAAAGACGCTTTCACTTTTTTTTCAAAATCGCTCCAAATATGCCTTCTTCTGAGCGATTTGGCTTAGCGTGCATGTATTTCCAGTGTTTTTTTTCAAAATTTGAACCCATTTATGTTTCTTTTGCGATGTATGCTCACTGCAGACATTGCACGAAGGGACAGACGGACATGCCTAGATCGATTCAGAATTTAATGACGATCAACAAGAATATGTGTATACACCTTATAGAGTCTCTGAAGTGTCCTTCTGGGTGGTGCAAACGTCGTGACAAACCAAATATGCCTGGATCCTTCGTGGGGGGTAGAAAAAGTGTATGTTTTCTTTTCGCGGAAAAGGTTATATGAGAGGCGGTTTAAAGATTGAATCTACATAATGTCACCATTTTAACTGATTTTTTTTTTTCAGTAATTTTTAAAAATTATATATTTTAACCATTTAACGATTTTTTCGAAAGAAAATTTTATATTTGTGGTGATTGCACAATGGTTCAAAATAAGCTACTTTTAATACCGTCTGTCCTTCTGTCAAAATTTATCAATGTACAAAATTTCGTCAAAATATTTCAAAAACTGCGGCATGTAGGACGAAAACAAAATTATATTAGACGGACAGACAACGTAAAATTCAAAAAATGCTTATAGATCGATCGAAAAAATGGCTGTATCTTACGTCCTTCTAGATATTGTGTACGTCCGCACAAACTGAATGTACCTGATGCCACAAATTGCGCGGAATATTAACATTTCGACACACAACATTTTCTTTTTCCAAAAATCGTATAAAAATCGGTTTATTTATTATTATTAAGTTTTTAATTCATAATGAAATCAAGTAAGTAATCTTTCGGCATTATCCGATTGAATAATCGATGTATATAAAGGTCTTGATTCACTCTCCATCTCTGAAACCCCTGGATGGGAGTATTCTGTGGCTTCAAACTACTACCGGGCCCCGTTTTGACTTACAAAATTTGTAAGGGTTTATAATGCTTTCTGCATTTTCGAAAATAATGGATCGAAATGCCTTTTCCTTTCAACTTCTACTTCAAAATATAAACAGTCTTGATATGTTATGCCTCACAGTGCTAAGCTTTTGAATTTGACTAAACGAACCTCTATAGAAGAAAACGAAAGTAAAGAAGTTCAGTAAACCCATGAGAATATTGGAAGAACGAAATTTTCAATACTAACGAAATATTAATAATTGTTTACGTGATTGCAAATGAGATCACAAAACTTTGAAAGCAAGTCAGCTGTTGTACGCGAATTTCATTAACAAAACTTCCTGATCTCAGATTGCCGCTAACAAGAATAGCATCATATTGGACCATAAAAATGATATAAAAGCAATTAGATAGTCTTCTTCTTCTTATTCTTCTGCAATCGAGCAAATCAACAATAGACGATTCACTGCATTGTGTGATGCTTCCAAACATTATAAATTGATGTTCTAGAGATAATTCATTCCATGTCATTAATTGATTGACCTTTGATGAGTTCGCGTGTAGTTTTGATATTATCCTCGGTTATCAAAAATTTTGATTGGTTGATCATCATTTAGGTATTCAACACATGTCCCTCGTGGAACATGAAATTGTTTCACAAAGTGCGAAGCGTTTCAATAAAAGTTTTATCAAATCGAAAATGGAGTTTATTTTCGAATCTTTATTCGATATTCATTCACCAAACCCAGCTGCTGAACATTCGATTGTCCTTAACGTTTGACAAAACATTCATGAAAAATAATTGGCCATGTGTGGTCTTGAAAAATTCTATTGACTTCAGAACGCACCGTGTAAGTGACTGAATTAGGCGTACTTTGTTTTCACTTATCGTACCATTACACATACGAAGATCTGTCATTTTAAATTAAACTGAGGAATACATATCCAGTGTTAATTGTCCATAAAAAAATGGCAGAATTTGTACTTGGCTTGCACTGAATCCGTTTCAGATGAAAGTAAGGACAATTTTTCGCATACTCTGCTACATGATGTTTCTTTTACGAGCAGAACTAGAAAAGCGCTAAACTCAAAGTTTTTTTTTACAACAGTTCAATCATTTATATATAGTTATAGTTTAAATGCAAATATGAACCACGTCTTGATATCTTATGAAATATCTTATGAAACGACCGTTTAATTCATTCGCTATATTAATCATATATCGTATTGTACGTATGTAATATCAATCGTAAGTCGTATGTATATAGTTACGGACAGTGGTGTTGTCGAGCCGGAACGCTCCGGAACATCGTTCCGGTACTTCCTTTTTGGACAGGAACGTGTTCCGGAACTAAAAATGATTTCTGATAACGAGAAGGTCTCATCGTTCAGCAGATGACAACAAAACAAGGAAAATTCAACCACAAGATCCTGAACATAATCCTATTTGGAATATTTTATAAAAACCATTATAATAATTATTATTATAAACATAATAATAATAAATAATATATATATATATATATATATAGACATATACACAAAATGGGTTTCGCAATGATTTTCGTTTCCTTTCCTTTTTATGCTATACACAGGGCCGATCCTGGCGACGGGCGAAAATTGGGGGAAATCTCCCCCCCGTCGTCAAATTTGGGACATGAGACCGCGCAGAGCGGCCGCCTACCCAGGATCGGCCCTGTCTATATAATTATATATACGCGTTCCGGTAAAAAAAAAATTAGCGTTCGGGTAAAAAAAAATTAGCACAACACCACTTACAGAGGTGTACAGAGAATTTACAGAGAGGTTACAGAGAATGTACTGATTTTCCATTTGTATCCAATTCTTGTTTAAAATTAAGTTCGCAGCAATGAATTTTGGTGTTCCGGTTAACACATTCGCGGACGTGAATGCTATAGCATTCATAGTGACGTGAAATGAAGAATGTGAAGATAAATTCGAACTAAACTAGCAAAGACAACTACCAACTATCTTAAGTGAGTTCTGTAAATGCATGCTTAACAGAGCTCTGTTAAGTAGTTAGGTTTAAGGAATGATAGGACTAGGAACTCTATTCTGTCCAAATTGGGAAACGTAAAATATTTTTGTAAATAACTCATGAATCTATATAAAAATACCTTTCCAACAAGCTAAACAAATTCAAATTGTGATTTTCAAAACTATTTCGTAACAAATTTTTGAAAATCACATGTTAGCGGGCTATTAACAGTGACACAAATAAGCGAATTTAATGTTCTTTTTAACACATTGAAGTTCGTTCTGTTCAGAGAACATTTTGTTTTTAATCTCATTTGAAGCCCAAATCTTATTAGCACAATAACCTGATAGTACTCAAGCAATTTTCGACTCCAATTTTTTTCTCTTCTTTTATAATATGCTTTTGCGTTTTGTAGATGAACTATCAACTTATCGGGTTATACCGGGTTATACTTGGGTTTCCTTCTTATATGTTTTATTTTTACTTATACTAAGTTTTAATATTAATTTAATACAAGTTTTGCTCTAAAAGTCATTTGAACTCGACTGTTATTTGTTTAGTCGGGTTTCATGTATGAGTCGAATTAAAAAAAATAAATATATTGTAATCGCCAGAAATGGACAGAAGGACTGACAAAACGCATTTTTAAATATGTTTTGAATTTTATTTAGTTTACAAGAACGTATACGACATCATCTCTTCAGCGTATTTTTTTTTTTTTTTGAGACTTTCAACTATCGAACTCTAGCGGCTAAGCAGCTTAGCATAAAAAGCTTTGCTTTAGCTTCTCAAACTTCATGTAATTAGTATCGAGCATTTTTTCTATGTACCATTAACTTATTATGAAGATATCAGCTTTGCTCCCAAATCATTATCGTCCTCGTCATGATTACAATCACAAGCATCATCTTATTCAAGTTTACGTCCTTATATGTACTTATAAAACCAATGCATTTCAATTCATTCTACCAAACGAATTTACATAAATGCCGAGTGTGCGGCATTGGAAAGCAGAAAAGCAAAAGCAAAAAAAAACAAACAAAAAACAAACAAACAAAAAAGAAGAAAAATCCATGTCATGTCGTTTCACTTCGTATATACACTTCTTTATTGAATTAATTCTACGCGCCAAACAACAACGTTAATGTATGTTACGCGTCTATGTGCTCGCATGGCAAATGTTTAACGTTTACTTACGTTGTTAGTGTGACTGTATTGTTTATTTTTCTGTTTTGGTTGCATACATGCATACATACACGCCAATAAAACAATTGCACATTAAGTGCGTACAGTGTTGCCATCTCAATAAAACGATTTACAAATATTGTATAAACAGGTGCAATAACGTATACGAACAAGAATTTGTGTTGCAACACTGAAGAGCAATTGTTTTAAACGTTTTTCTTTTTGAATACGAATTCATGGTCACAAGTATACGAACGTTTGTAATAATGACTGTAAAGAACTTTTTCGATCTTAGATATGAAAAGAGTTTAAAAAATATTTTTAATAAAATATTTTTAAGATTTGTTTAACAAGAAGTCTTTTGTTATGAAAAAAAAAAATTGCGCACAAGTACTAAGTAGATATCTTATCTTAGGAGATATATTAGGGGGACCCATAAGTAATCAATTAGTTTGCATTGTTTGCTTATTGTTTCCGTGGCACTTAAACCGGCGTTAAAATGGACACGAATTAAGAATATGGCTCTCAGAAGATACAAAGTCCGCCATTTTATTACAGGGTTACAAAAAAAATGTATATTGTTGGGAATAAATTACTAACAAACTGGTTGAAGAATAACACCAAACAAAAAGTATGCTTACACTTGTCTGGTTGCCGCAGGACTAATCAGAAATGGTATTTTGCGGAAATAATTGATTACTTATGGGTAACCCTAATATACCGAGAACTTAATTTAAGTATAAGAATAACTTTTTTTGAATTTCATGTTAATAAACTTCAGTGAATTTTTGAATTCGTTGGATGTATTGTACTACGAAGGCAGGAATTAAAAAGCAAATCTTTATGAACAATGACCGTATGTTTCGTACAATAATTCAACAACAACAACAACATTGATCAATAACTTTGAATAATTTTAATAAATAACGGCCGATGTATCTTCAAGTATTAAGCGTTTTTTTTATATCTTCACTAAAGTTGATGCAATTTTCATACTTTACATCACTTTTTTTTTTATGACCAGTCACTCAGGGAATCTCTCCTACACTTATAACCGCAGTGAGGATCACGAAGAGAGAAGAAAGTAGAGAAAGAGAGATTGGCTTTAGGCACAGCTTGAGAAACATATGCATTGTAGATAAGTATTAAGCCTTTACCGAGCGAACACTCGCATATAGGCGTATGTGTGAATTGCGCGAAAAGCATGATCCTTCACAGGAGGATTTGAAGACAGGCATGACGTATCAATTGCACTGCGCCCAATCTCGTAATATAGTACGTTTGTGTGCATATAGGGAAAACTATAAAGGACTTGAAATAGATCTAACTTTGATTAAGCTTGTCTGTCCGTTTGGCCGTCTGTTACAATATATTGTGTGCAAAATTGTTAGAAAACACTAACACTAAAGTGGAAAATTAGAATATCGGATGGCACTATTTTTCGGACTCCCATCCACATAAAAGTTCTTAAAAAAAAAAAAATAAGTCTTCCCATCACAACAAGGTTCAATTTTTAGTATTTCGCGATGGAAACTGATCGAGAATGGCGGCTTAAAATATGAACTTCGTGTGGTAAGTACGGATCATCTTAGTCTCTTTTTTGGGTTCCTTTCTATTTATAGNATGTTAATAAACTTCAGTGAATTTTTGAATTCGTTGGATGTATTGTACTACGAAGGCAGGAATTAAAAAGCAAATCTTTATGAACAATGACCGTATGTTTCGTACAATAATTCAACAACAACAACAACATTGATCAATAACTTTGAATAATTTTAATAAATAACGGCCGATGTATCTTCAAGTATTAAGCGTTTTTTTTATATCTTCACTAAAGTTGATGCAATTTTCATACTTTACATCACTTTTTTTTTTATGACCAGTCACTCAGGGAATCTCTCCTACACTTATAACCGCAGTGAGGATCACGAAGAGAGAAGAAAGTAGAGAAAGAGAGATTGGCTTTAGGCACAGCTTGAGAAACATATGCATTGTAGATAAGTATTAAGCCTTTACCGAGCGAACACTCGCATATAGGCGTATGTGTGAATTGCGCGAAAAGCATGATCCTTCACAGGAGGATTTGAAGACAGGCATGACGTATCAATTGCACTGCGCCCAATCTCGTAATATAGTACGTTTGTGTGCATATAGGGAAAACTATAAAGGACTTGAAATAGATCTAACTTTGATTAAGCTTGTCTGTCCGTTTGGCCGTCTGTTACAATATATTGTGTGCAAAATTGTTAGAAAACACTAACACTAAAGTGGAAAATTAGAATATCGGATGGCACTATTTTTCGGACTCCCATCCACATAAAAGTTCTTAAAAAAAAAAAAATAAGTCTTCCCATCACAACAAGGTTCAATTTTTAGTATTTCGCGATGGAAACTGATCGAGAATGGCGGCTTAAAATATGAACTTCGTGTGGTAAGTACGGATCATCTTAGTCTCTTTTTTGGGTTCCTTTCTATTTATAGGTTTCCATGAATAGTAATTTTTTATACGACAATCAGGTCTAAGTTGTGTGATATTTTAAAGCAGAAAAAAGAGGTGAAGAATAACAAGTCCTTTGATAAAAAGTTTAGCGCTAGCAAATTTGGTTCAGACATCGAGTTCATTCCTGTTCAAAGCATCTCCTGCGATGTACTGCATTAAGCGAAGTGTTGTAGAATAGCTAATGGTCGGTTATGGATGACTATATCTTTATATTTTGTGCCTTTTTTTTTTATAATATCCGTGTCCTATATATCTGATAAGCGTGGATTTCTAAATATTTATTGTTACCTGTTGGTTTATCCGTCTTCGCGCCGCTGTCTTCGCAATGTTTGCTTTCATTTCTACTCCTATGATGGGAAGGTGCTAAGAATAAGTTATGGAGTGACGGATTTTAAATTCCTTGTACTGAGCCAAACCGTTAACAAGGAATATTTACACATGTGGCAATAATTCCCAGCACTGCCTGAGAAAATACATTTCGACGAGTGATACAATCAGTGCCATGGTTCCCTTTTTTTTTATGCGAACAAGCTCATCTCATTAACCGTTAAGGGTATTGGTGCAAAATTTGACGAAGATGTCCGTCAGGATATTCGGTTCGGAAGTTTTTGGGGATGTGTGTAACACCCAGAAGTAGTAGCGAATCAGAATCCTGGCCTATACACCTGGCCTATCCACCAGTCTGTTTTGTTTTTCTCATGTTCAACCTACAGGTTGCAATTTTCGACATATTTTAATGGAATTTGGTTCACTGATGTGTTTTTACCTAACAACGAACGCCGTTGAAAATGATTCGGATCGAGGCACTTTTTTTGCCACTTCCCATGTAACGCCTTGTTTTTTAAAATGTTACATGAATAACTGTAGGGTGGTGTGTGGTACTTCATGGTGGAATATGTGGCCCTACATAGTGTTTCAAGTTGTTTTAGTATCAAAAATTGTTATTTAATTTTTCTCTTTAATCGGCAATTAAACGGCTAAGAAAAAGCTCTACTATGTTCAAATAGTTTTACTTGTTCTTTATCCTCGAAAATTTTCTGCTAGCGGATGCCGCTTTTAACGCACCTGCCATGAATACAATTCCGCGTTTTACACATTAGTTTGCGGACTTACCGAGAAAAAGATTAGAAAATGTGTAACTCTACGGAACTAAGCGGAACTAATAATTAACATGAAAGCTTGCATCTCTCACTTTTAGCTTCTTGGCAAAGGCTTTGTTTCGCTCTGAATTGCTTTCAGCCTTAATATTGTGTTCAAAAAATGAGATCAATATTCAAGTTAAATTGCGCTGCTATACCGAATTTCAGATATATTCTTTTCTTAAACTGATAGCAGTGTGATAGACATCTGCGTAAAATTTCCCATCATAAACTTCATTAATGTTTCAGACGCGCTTAGTTTGTTACGATACAAAAAATTTTTTTTTTTTTTTATGATTTTTATTATGTGCTTCTGTTGAGCAAAGAAGTTGCAAAATGGTTATGAAATGCATTATTGCGGTAAATGAAGTTTGGATCTATCCCTTACGATCCGGAACCAATCAATCGAGCGAATATCGTGCAAAAGGTGAGCCAAATTCGAACACTTTGCGCCCGAAATCGTTCAAAAAGTCAAGGTAAGAGAAAGCTAACAATTCCTTCGATCAACACGATGTTGTGCGATATGAATTCCTTCCGCCGAGCTAAACTGTTAACAAAGAATATTATTTGAGTGTTATAAAGACAATCAAGCCGATGAAGTTGATTTCCAAGGATAAATAAAGATTTTTTATTTTCTTAACCAATTCACTCTATTTTTTCGGACACAGCAGTGTATCCATGCAATGGTTATATCGTTGCAGCCATAACAGCGTTTTTTTTTTTGTTTGGAAATGTTTTGAAATAGACAGAAACACTTTCTAAAGACTTTTGTCGGACAGTGAAGTTGGAAATCAACTGATAAAACAGATAATTTCAACTGAGATTAATTTAACACAGATAGTGTGTGTGTGCTTTCTTCGGAGCTTCGTAGTGCACATATTTGGTGTAATGAATTTCTTCTCACATAAAGAGTCCTAAAGAAGATTAAGCAGCAAAAAAAATGCTGTTCTCTAAAAAACTTACAGAGGCTTCGCACTTTATCGTTGGTGTAGCCGGCCTGTCGGAAAGCTTTGATCTTCTTTCAAATTTCAATTACATATTTAAAGTTTAAAAATACTTATGAACTCATTAGATTCTTGTGAATCGGTGCAACAACTCTGGAAATCCGATGGTTTTCCAATATTATGGCCGAAAACATTCTACTTATAGAAGTTGTTGCGTTCTATAGGGACTGGTCGAAAAAGTGGTCCGATACAATCCATTTTCAATAGCGTTCGTTCTTGGATCAAAGCACATCATTGTACCAAATTTCATCAAAATATCGCAAAAAGTGCGACCTGTAACACAAATTTACATGGATAGACAACAGACGGACAGACAGCCATAGATCGATTCAGAATAATTTTCGGAATAATAAAAGATCTATCAAGGTCTATCTTATGCCCATCTGCGTATTACATGTGTCCGCACAAACTTGATACACCACAAGTGCGTACTTGGTGTGTATTGAAAGACAGACATACATAGAAACAATATGAAATCGGTCGAAATTATTACGTTTGTTATTTACTTTTGAATTTACTTTTGTTGTTAGATTTAAAAAGAGTAGTTGTGGAGAGGGGCGCGAGCTACAAATACACGCACATACGCAAGCAAAAAAGTTAGCATCACTTTGCCCTCCTGAGTGTTAAGTACAAAAAATCAAAGAGAGTCCCACATATTTACATCTTACTTAATGATGTACATACGCCTACGCACACCCACCCTTTTAATTCAGGTAGGTGTGCATTAAATCGAAGCTAAGTTGAAAAGAAATGCGAATATCTCGAAGCGGGTGTGTATGAGTTCAATAGCTATGTTATTAGATTCGCGCTTCATACAAAAATGTAGAAATGTTAACAAATGTGTTTGTGTTCATATAGGATAAAGCAATTGCAGAAACATTAGCGGCGACAATAACAATGACAACGCGTCATGCAATGATTCGTATTTTTTGCTTTTTTTTTTTTTTTTTTTTCATTAAAAGTATATCAGAAATATAAACAGGTGAACAGGTCGATATGTGTAACAGCAGCCGTAAACATACATTGAAAAAAACAAAAACAAAAAACAAAAA
>KK502450.1:323992-350965 GCA_000688735.1 Glossina austeni
CCATCCGATTGACAGACCAGCATCTATCATCAGTTAATAATAATAAACAAAAAAAAAAAAAAAATGTTTTATTTGTATTGGTATTTGAAGCATTTGCGTTCTTTTTTAGATAAAAAATTTCTCCTCCTTTTTCAACATTTAGTTTATATGCACTAATAGTTTATGCAATTAAGAGGATGGCAGATTACTTTAATTTATACCTTACAGGTGAAGTTTTCGAGTCTATTAGTAACATGACCGGAAATGGGCGATAGTAACACGTAGACCGGGTTTGAAATTTTACTATGAGACTTGCTTTATGACCTACGAAGTACTGCAATAATGGCTTCGAATTGCTTCAGTAATTATATAATAAATTCTTTGTTCTCATCAGAGATTGACCATATTTTTCCTAGAATCTGAAGCATAATCCTCAAAAAAACTAATCGTAAATTTTCCAAGTGTGTCTCTTAACATTCTAACGGGATTAAACAAGCAATTATTACAGGGATAGCTATTAAATTGTCATTTGGTGACTTTATTCGCCCTGTTACTAAGATTATATGAAATGCGAAAATGGGCATAGAAAGCTAACTCTTGTCATTTATATTGTAATGGAATGTTAGGGATGAAAATGAATAAAGTTATTGATCAAGAGAAATGCGAAATATTCACTTTATCGCTTCTCTTTTAACAATGAGAGCTTTGTGCGATCGGTATGCTTTTTCGCATCAAAATATTTAATTGTATTTATTTACGTTGCATTCATTAACATTTCTCCTAAACATTCAACCGTCGCAGTCGCAGTTGTTCATTGGCAATAACGGTTAAGAACAAATTCATCATCAAGTGAATCTATTTTCATTTTTGTGTCTTTGACAATTTCGAGAAAAAATGAAAGATGGACATACGGACAGACATTGCTAAATTCACTTAAAATATAATGACGATCAAGAATACATATCTTTCATGATAATTCTGTAACACGCTTCTTAGTTTAAATGATTATCAATTGCATTACACGTGGGAAACTCTGTGAGTAATTTTCTTCTTTTATTCATGGTTTTTTGATTTTTTTGTTTTTTTTTTTGCTATGACTACTTAAAATTTAGGTTATTGGTCTCTAAAAATATCTTCCAGTTGCAAGTGTCGAAAGGACTACAATTTTCTAAGCCGAGCAGGAGTATTTTTCTATTAATACCACGCATATCTGACTTTCTGACTGAAGATTGCTTCATTATCCGTTCAACTCGATATTGGAATCCACTGTCGCTTAGTTTGAAATCCTTTGATGGCTCTTTAAATGCTTTTAGGAGAAAGAGAAAGAAAGTCCTGTTGCCAGATGCAATGGTTGAGGGTAGAGGAGGGTGGAAAATAAGGGGCTTCTATGCGAGGGTCCTATGCAACAAATCTGTTATATTCCTTTGAATTTGACGATATAAGCAGGAAACGTTATGAAGAATATCGAGGAGACTCCATGGTTGCAGCGACACTTACGGAAAAAATCCTATGAAAATCGTGTATTAAAACGACAATTAATTTTCTCATCGACACAAGTTTATGGCTTATAATAAACAAAAACAAAAAGTGAGCATTAAGAACATTTTTATATATAGAGAATATATTCGTGTTATACCGGAACTGTCGATAGTCTCGATTTTTGGTTTATTTGCAAATTTATACTCATTTTACATGTTTTTTACGTTGATAACGGGATTTAATAAAGCATATGGTAACTGCACTGTTAACCAGTTTATTTTATATAATGCACACATAACATGATATCAACACTGACTGTTACTTCACATATACTTTGCATAATTAAATTTAATACCAAAGATTCTCATACAACCTGCACTAAGGATATTCCATATATCGGAACGATCATAAGCTTAACTTATGCTAAAGAATATTAGATCAAGTTTAGCGTAGTAATTATGATTCCGTTAGATAAACAATTCCTTTAAGAATATATATGGAATTCTTAAAGTTTATCTCTGCGTATTTTTTTTTCACATTACTGATGACAACAAGAGCGAAATTATTTTATTAAGCAATACAATTGTAACTTTATATTAATAGATAGGTTTAATTAAAAGGAAATCTACCATTAAGTGGTTTACGTGTACGAATAAATAAAATATTTCTCTCCTTGCAGCAAATTTCGTACAAATATAGTCACAGTTTTATTCGCTCTCAAGCTACCGTAGCTCTTATACACCTGCCATAATAATGCATTTATGCTCATACACTCATACAAATACACAACTGTTGTACATGTTTGCGCGTGCGCATAATAGTAATAAGCAAACACCTGAAGATTTATGAGCGGGGGGCAAAAAAAAAAGCAAACATTGATATCTTATTAAGAGATTGGAATTAATTTAGAAGAATTACTTCCAAATTTTGATTTATTTAAAACTTTGAAGGGGTTTCTCCTTTCAAGTGAACACAAACGTATACATTAACGCAGTGGTTTCCAACCTCGTGCTTACTCGCGCCAAACTTCAGTAAACAGAAGCATCTGATTGTTTCGGTTTTTTTTTTTTTTGTTTTTTAAAGGGAGGCGTATTAATTTTTTTTTTTAAATAGGGGGCGCCGGTACAAAAAGGTTGGAAACCACTGCATTAACGTGTAAAGGTATTTATTACGGTTCTCTTCTTTCTTCCTACACTTGTTTGGCGACAACTTATGATTACAAGAGCCTTAAAAAACTTATCAATCGTGATTTGTCGAAGATTATAGGCAGCGTAAGAACTACTGTATGCTTTATAAAATAACCGAACTGGCTAAGCCTAGCATACACTGTGAGCTGTTTCTCGTCAGCTCTGCCTTTTTTGTTTTAAAAACAATTGAGTTTCGAATAACTTTTGGAATTTTTCTTCTTCTCCTTCTTATGTTGATGTTTTGAAACGTAGAATATTTTTAGAATATTTGGTGAAAGAATTCATATCAAATTCTGTTCGATAAATCGAATTTCTTGGGCAGATGCATTGATAATGGAAAAAATGGCGGAAAAAATGGTTGTACAAGTTGTGGAAAAATAATGTCAAAAAAACCTAAAATAAATTATTCAAAAGCAGTTCCTAGACTCGAAGGCCAAAGAGTGATCAAAGAGTATTATCTAGGCCTTCGAAGTAATTTGTTTCCTGAAACTGTCTAAATTTATGGCAAAATATTTCTTCATTTTTAAAAAGTGTTAATGCATTTCTATGCTCTGCCATAATAACTCAAGTCTGACTAATAAAACCATTACACAAGCAAGCCCCCTATTTACTTGCTATGCTTTCGGGGGATTAATTTTTCTACAACATTTCGTAACCATTGTTTAGGTCAAACATAGGTAACCATAGATAGGTAACCATAATCGTTTAGGTCAAAGGAGACCGCTAAGGAAGGTTCACTAGCTGCTATACTTTAAAAGGCGCTTTCATTTATTAGCAAATGATATGAAACTTCTATCAGCTCTTAATTACAGGGTTACAAACCTAACAAACAAGTTTATATTACTTTTTGTAGCACACGTGAATTAATAACAAAAATTTCCTTTTTTGAATAAAGTGGTATGTACTTGTGTTGAAACTATCGGTGGAAATTTTAATACCAAATGAATCAAATAAAATAATTTTCTCAATTGCCTTTTAAAATTCAGAAATTTATATTATATAACATGTATATGTGCGCTAAAACAACCGAAAACTTTACAGTCGGGCAAGGTAGATTATTAACCACCCTACGCGGTTTCGCAAGGGCTTTCTCAAAAAACGGGCTTATATGGAGTGTTAGAAGTGTTCATAAAAATCGTCGGATGTAATCCATTTTCAAAAAGGTTCGACTTTGGACCAACACAGAACATTGTATCAATATATCTTCGAAATTGCTATCTATATGCTTAGCTGGTAAAAAAGACATCAGGTAGACAGATAGACAGACTGCGATTCCAGACTAACTTCATATTATAACAAGACGTAACTCTATCTCTAGATCTGGGCGTTGTGTGTTTGCAAAGCTTAATATATTCCGCCCGACAGTAGTAGTGTACAAAGAATTTTATTACTTGAACTAACTCCAAGTTATGAAACTGTCGCGTTATCAAAACATGATTTTCTTGAACTTATAATAAATGTCCTTAAAATCCTTTATGTGGGGAGAACAAAGCAGTGACTCGACTGGCAGCACGTTATGCTTTATTTTAAAAAGATATCTATCTCGTCTATATCGTCTGTTGCTGTTGGAAATATTCGAGAATACGACTCGGTTTTTGAAAACGCTTGCATGCATTCAAAACTTATTTAAACTGAAAAATTTCAAGTTAAGTAAAAATTAATTTAAAAAATTCATAATAAAATTCTTGCCTTGTATCGATAATTTTATCAACGAGTGAACGGCTCTCAACTGAAACACGTGTTCGCATGAAACGAGATCGCAATCCTACCAAAAATAACGATGAAAATGGATACGTTACCTCGTAGAAGAAGAATTGCCAAAGATACCGATACCATTTCTTACTTTTACATCCATCCATAACATGTGATATCGCATCTTAAGTGAAAGCTGATGTTTGTGCTTATATTTTTTTGAAAATGCCTTCATCGAGGACGAGGGAGAGATCAAAAGTTTAACTTTACTTTAAACGTGAAAAAAAGAGAAAAAGTGTGTATTTGCGAGGAATTTCGTTTCTTTTTTTATAAAAAGGCAATGCATTAAAAAGAAAAATTTGTCTCATAAGAAACGAAATTCTACGTAACTTTGTTTCTCTAGAAAGCCGCTCAGCCAACATTACTGATGTTTATCAAGTTAATGCTTTACATAGACTCAGGTGCGCAGATATTTTCAATCGGTAAAAGAAGTGCGGCAACCACTCGACTAAAACGTTGGTGTATAGTGGAATGTTTTTCAAACTCAGTCTCGAATCTCTTAAAGTAAAACAAAAGAATTTGCTTGCACTCTACTTAATATTAGGGGGACCCATAACTAATCAATTATTTTATTTCAATTATAACGACGCCTTAAAATCTTTAGTGGAGTCCGATCCAAGGTTAACTATACAGGAACGATCAAGAAGCCTTGGATCTACCTGGTCCACCGTACAAAGGCATTTAAAAGAAATTAATAAATGAAGAAATGAAGAACGATGTATACTATTGCAAGAAGATCCTGGGTAGTAGACCTGGGTAGCGGTTATGATAAGTCAAATAAAAATAAGTAAAAACATTATAGCTGGTTAAGGCCGACCTCACATACCCTACACTTCTTCGCCTAGGGCAATTTTTCATTAATTTTGTACTAAATTGCTAATAATTGTATTTTGTGTCCCTGTAAAGACATAGTTTTCATGTGAAACTCTCTCTGAAGTGGATATCATAAAATAGCCTTCCGGGGCCTAAATTAGACGTAATTCGTTTTCATGCGAAATTACTATTATGAATAAATTTTCATCATAAAATATGAAAAAAAGACTTAGTTTTCAAAAGTGTTCAAAGAATCGGTCCATTTTTCATCTCAATTTAATATTCAAAAACTCTTATACTCGGCCTTTATACTGGTCGAGTAATTTCGCAAACTGCAATTTTAATTCATTTTGAATAATGTTTGCCTTTGTGCCAAGTTGGACACAAAAATACATGGACTAATGGACAGACAAACTCAAATCGATTTAGAAAATGATTATGAATTGGTTGATAAAATAAAGCGCGAATGTATTTCAAACCCTTTTGGATATTACATAAATCCGCCTAATTTAATACGCACTTAAAGTGGGATTAGGTATAACAATATCGCTATTCTGGTAGCAGTTGAACACTCTTTACTCTTCGTTAAGCTAGTGTTAAGCTCTTCTTCAAGCGCAATTCGAAATCATTCTTAACAGCTTAGGCTTATGACAATAATTTTGTCCGAATTTTAAATAAAGATTTGCTCGTGTCTTCATTTGGCGAAAAGTTTGAAGAAAAAAGATCATTATTTTCAAAATCTTAAACTCGAAGCAAAATACTTTTAGTAAACGGTCGTGGGTTCACGTCTCAAGTGCGCTGGAGTTTCTAATAAAGCCGATAGCCTCAGATGCTTAGACAGTAGGGCTTTAAGATTTTAATCCTAGAGCTTGTTCCTCTGTGTAAAGTAATTATAATAACAATCATAATAAAGGTAACATTTCCATTTCCTTATAAGTGAACTAATAAAAAGCACTCTACTGTTTTAGAAGTGCTTGAAAATGATTTTCTTAAACTCAGGTTAACAACTTTCTTGACAATTTTATAATAAAAAATTTATGTCTTTTCAAAGCTTTCAAACATTTAAGGTTTAGCTAATACAACAGGCATGACGTAACAGTTTGTCCAACGAACAGAGACGACGGATAATGTATTTGTGAGATCTCTGATGATTCTGAGCGAGAAAATTACGCTCTTTTAAAGTCCGGAATGTACCCATCAGAAGTTATTACATTGTTTAAGGAGAATACAACAATCATTCCGAAGACACTTTATACACACACTGCGAAGATTCTTGGTGTTGGGAGGACAATATCGCAATATTTTGTGATTTGCTAATAAAAAGTTACAGTTCGCCCAAACGAACGTAGTACACGTATTTTGCGAGGCCTTCAAAATTTAAAACACTGCACATCCTTTACCAGGTCTTTGATAGTTAAAAAGATTGCATAGATTAGAGTAGAGTGGTATCAACTCATAACAAAATTGACGAGTGTATTTCTAACACAGTGACAACACACAGATTGAAGACTTTCTGAGTAATATTAAATGATTTCTTAAAAAAAAAAAAATAAAAAAAAATAAAAAAAAAACACTGATCGACTGAAGTTTATTTAAAGTGAAAGTGAGTTCGTAGAAACAGCTGCAAGGAAGGCAAGCTGACAAAGGATTGCATTGCACAATTCTGTTCGATATTTCATCACTTTAATAATCATCATTGTTGATCATTAACTTAGTTTCTGGCATAAGCATTTAAGCAGAAATTACTGTACCGCCATGCTTCAGCATAACGTCAAAACACCTAAACCTCTTATATATCATATATTTGCACTTATTTCTTACTCGTTTTTAAATATTTACTTTTGTAATAAAAAACGTTTTCTTTTCTTCTTCTTCTTCTTCTTTTTATTATTATAACGCAAAATTACTTTGTATTTATTTATTTTTTTTTTCTTTTTCAAATTCACATATGAGCATCTTTTCAAAATATTTTTTTCACATTTGTAATGCCGGGATTCCTATATATATATATACATATATATATATATATTTATTAATTAATTTTCTTTTTTAATATAATTATTTCTAAATATATATATATATGTAGGATATATGCATATATATCTGTTTGTTTTCATTTTAATGAAACGTATAGAAAATTTAACGCACAATTCGGAAAGCATTTAAAAACCGATTAAAATACGTTTAAATTGATTTTATACAAAACTTAAACTTATTTATTCAATATTTACATGCTCACGCTTTGTATTTATGCGTAGGGGCTATTGAATGCATGTATGTATATATGTGTGTGTAAGTGTGTGTGTGTATGTGTGTGTTTGTGAACATATAACTAACTTTGTTTTACACTTTGTTTAATGATTGTCGATAAAATAAAATAAAAAAAAAAAAACACAAAATAAAAACATAACATTTATTTGCGTGAATTTTGAAGGGCACGTATATGAAGCGGAAGAAGGAAACGTGTATAAATAAACTCAAATCAAAAAAAACAAAAAAAAAACAAAAACAGAACAACAAAAACAATAAAAAAAAAAAAACAAAAAATAAATAAAACATTGATATTGAAAATGTATAAAAAATAATTACAATGCAACGGTTGCTCACGGTCAAACATTGAACTACGACAACATCGCTCGATTAATTTTTATAACTTAAGCGCCAAAAATTATTTTCGATTTTTTTTCCTTTATTTTTTTCTTTGATTTGATGAAATTTGCTTTCTTTGCTTTTTTTTTTTTGTATTTTCTCTACTTTTTTTTTTATTTATTTATTTTTTTTTAATAATTTGTATTGTTTATGTGATACTTTCTTTTTTTATTTGTTTTGTAGAATTTTTGTAAAAAAAAGACGAAATAATAAAAATAAAATAATAGAATAACAGAAGACACAATTTCTATTTCACGAGATAGTCGCGTGTGTAATTCGATTGTGTATTATTGTTAGATTTAGTGCTGTGTGAGGTCCGCGACAAACACAGTAAAACACTACCAACGAAATCTTGATATATACTGAGGCAACTGAGGCAACTGAGCATTTGCTGATTTTGTTGCTGTGCTTCTGACGATTGCTGCCCATATGAATTGTTTGTAGTAGTCGTTAGTCGTCACTATAAAATTGCTCTGCACGTTGGATGGCTGGCTTTGCGTACTAAAAATTATAACAAATTCATATATAAATAAATAAAAATAAATTCAAATTAATTTAATTAAATTAAAATAAATTAAAATAAATATAAATAAGTTAATAAAAAATAAATAAAATTATATAAAAATTATATATATATTTTATATATATGAAATCGATTTGTAACTAAAAATGCTCGCAATTGAAATGAAATTTCTCAAGTGACGACCTGCCGTTTACGAACTCTGCTGCGCTGACAATAACAGTAACAGACAGCGTAGCAGTAACAGCAACATTTACGTTAACGTTAGCAGACATAACAATAACAATATATACGTAGAGAGACAAAAAAAAAAAAAACAAACAACAACTATCTAGTACACGTACGAGTATCGTATGTATAAAATTAAACTATCACGAGATAGTTGTTGTTATTGTTTTTGTTTATTTGTTATGTTCACTGCTTTTAATGTGTATTGCTGCTGTTTGCTACGTTCAGTTGCCGTTAACGTAATAGAAACACAAAACTCTCTCTCTCTCTCTTGCTTTGCTCTGTTGATGTTGTGCTGTGCCATCGGCAGACACATTCCGTAATATAAGTAAGGGGCTCGTAATGTGTTGGTGCTATGTGCTATAGCTTGTCTTCTTCTCTTATTGTGGGGGTCGCTTTTATGCATGTACAGCAACAACAACAACAACAACAACACAATGGCAACTATAAAAGTAAAAAGAAAAAAGAAAAAAGAGAAGTGTGTAAACAAGTCACAACAGCAGCAGAATTTGAGCTCTCTAGCAGAAAATTTAAACAAAACAAACAAAAACAAACATTCAGTTAAACTCTTTATAAACAAGCAAACGTATAAACACGCACGCAATGAGTCAGCCAGTCAGTCATTCAGTCAGACATACACACAGGCACACACACACATGTAAATAAATATGGGAACGCACACGCGCGTAAAAGGAAAATCAAAAAAAAAAAAAAAAACCAGAAAACAAAGCGGAGAATATTTACACCATGCTCTGTATGGACGGACATTTCATTCCCGCATACTCATTATCAATAAATGTACATATATATATATAAGCAAGGAATATGAAAAAGAAAAACATAACAAGCATTTTTCCTTTCTTTTTTTTTTTTTTAGAATCATTATCATTATCATCATCACCATCGCCATCGACGTCGGCATCGTCATCATCACTTAGCCTAGCGTTGCTTGTACTATATGTTTGTATTTTGAGGTTCAATTATAAACAACTGCGCAGTTGGCGCCAAACAAACCAAACCAAAACAAATGCAGCGACAGCATATTCTAAATAGTGAAGAGCAAGTGTGAGTATGAGCGAGTATAAGTGGTATACTCGGTATTGGTGTTGTTTTGTATTTAGTAGAGTAAACCTCAAAACTTAATTATCATGTTTAGTTGTGAAATTTTCTTATTGGTTTTGTTGCTTTTTATTGTTGCTGTTACTGTTGCTGTTGCTATTGCTGTAGCTATTGCTGGTGCTGTTGTCGTTGTCGTTATCGTTTTTGTATTTGTTTTTGTTATTTCATTTATTATTTTGCATTGTTTTATTTCCCCATATTTGTTTTGTTTTGTTTACATTTCCTTGAAACGTTCAACACAAATTCATAAAATGCCCTTGCATTGCATCGCAGCAGCGAGAGGTATCTATCGTTCTATCCTTTTCTAACTGTCGACAATTACGCAAATACGTGTCAATCTCTTTCTCTCTTTTTCTCTTTTCTCTTGATTAAAATAGTTATTGTGTATATTATTTGCTACTACGACTACTGCTCTATATAGTATTTGAGAATAACTGTAACTTTTCATCATTACTACTATCATAATAATAATAATAATGATGATTGGTAGTCTAATGTTTACATTACTTTGTTTTGTTTATTTCAAAAATTGTGTGTAAAAATAAAAACAAAATTTTGAATATGACTCCCTCCGTCCGTCCCTCCCTCTCTCCCTCTCTCTATCATCTATCATACATACATCAAATCACCATAGTTTTAGTTAGTTATGTTTGCATACACACACACACACACACACGCACACACACATATGCATACAATCATATAATCATAATGATTGCGGTCATCGTCATCATCAGCAGTATCATCATATTTCTATGTTCGTGTACATTAACAATCAAGTATGTACTGAAAATGTACAGGAAAATATGCCAAATATGATGGAGTGAAATAAGCAAAATAATAGTATTAGTAGCAATAGCACCAGTACCAGTAGCATAATATATGTACACATATATATATATATATATATATATATATATATAAATATATATATAAATATATATCGGTATAGGTAGGTGAACGAAAAAAGAAAGAAAGAAAGAAAGAAAGAAAGAAAAAAAAAATACAAATAAAATTAAACAAATATGAAAAACAACATAACAACAATAATAAGAAGCAGGGTAGCAGCAGCACTGCGGGATTGGTAATGGTATGTTGATACGTCTCGACCACTATTAAATTCACTCACACTCTTGCATTGCATACATTGTATTTTGGAAACAAACAAACGAAATGTGTAAAGGAATTGAAGAAAAATACACAAACAACAGACGCGACCGGCTGCTAAGGTATCGCTTATAAGCTTTCACACTATCAAATATAAAGCCCTTAAGTGGGAAAAATGTGCAAGTGCAAGTGTATTTATATACATTTTAAGCACGGAAGGAAGGATGTCATAAAGACTTCTTCTACATTGATCAGATTTTCCGAAAAATATTTGAGCTCATTGTTCTCTTCGAATAGCTTTTTGCAGTCATATCGAAGGCTTCCTTAAAAATGGTGAATTGTTGTATTTGTAAATAATTTTATATGCGATTAGGAGGAAAGTATGTTCGGTTTTCACTTTTAGATACAGTTGAGAGAGTTTTCAGAAACTTGAATTAAATTTCTTTTCATTCTTATCCTACGCTATTCCCTTCAAAGGTTTTAAGAGTTAAAAGTGTTCCAGTAGACGAAGTCATTTTCAGCTTGATCTAGCTCAACAAACTTATTCCGGTGCCGCTAGTCTTCTCACTTAAAGCGATGTCCTTATTTTCTGTTCATATCGGCAATATTAGTGGAAAAGGAATATTTCATGTCTCCGAGCAATTCCCTGCCTGCTGCTCCCCCAACTGCTTCCCAACTGCTTGAACTTTCATGATTAGGTTGTAGCTGCAGCTGGAGCCAAGGCAGGTATCATCTTGCAGCGAAGCATTGTCCGTCATCATGTCAGCATTTTCCTTCTTACGGCATGGAATCGAACTTATTCGTCATCTTTATGTACGTGTAACGGCCCATTATTAATATTAGGAGGAGATTGCAAGCTTATTACGGCCAAGTAAAGCGCGGTAGAGGCTAATTTTCACTTTTTCATCATCGATTTTAATACGTGCGTATGACCTATGACCAATCAATGCCTCCAATCTGAATAAAATATCTATCGATTCATTTTACTCCGACCTGTAATTAGACTTTGACCTCGACGAATGTATCCAGAGAAAATGTTGTTTAGCAGTCTCCAAGTGCGCAGACTTTGTAGGTTG
The DNA here is from genome assembly GCA_000688735.1 of Glossina austeni. Classification (NCBI taxonomy): domain Eukaryota; kingdom Metazoa; phylum Arthropoda; class Insecta; order Diptera; family Glossinidae; genus Glossina; species Glossina austeni. Next base: position 335,902 of record KK502450.1, read on the forward strand.
GGCCTCCAGAGAATATCTTTGTAGGAGATGTACTTAACTCATTAACATCTTGCCTTCAGAGAAGATCGTGGTAGGAGTTGCAGTTAATTCATTATAGGGACGACAGAAGAGAGTCCAAAAAGCCACAAAGCCTTTTATCCAAGAAACTGATTTCTTGTATTTAAAGATGTCAAAGGCTAGTTTGAGCCAGCGAAAGCGTAATTCTTCAATATACTCGTATAAGTGAATCGCGAACATTTTAGTTTAGTTATGGACAATATAAGGTTTACCAAACTTACGGTTTATGTAACATTGTCAGGTTCAAAACTTAATAATAACAGTTCTCGATTTAAATCGCTTAGGCTGATCGAGATACAGCATCCTAGCTGACGCCTAACATTAAATCTAATGCGCAAAATTCTTCGTTACTTTCCAATTTGGGCTTATGTCGTCAATCGAATCGCCTTTTTTGAGTTTCGAAATTGGCTACAGTTCAGACAGAGGACAGACAGAGGATCGACTCGATCGGATTTTTTGATGAAATATATTTTGAAGAATTAATGCAGCGCAAAGAGAAATGCTTTGTCGGGAAAAGCGTTTGAACGGCAAATGCTCTTTCAAGAATGATAATATCATCACAAACAACATTTTTTGTTTTATATATATATATATAGGTAATCACTCAGAGGGTATCTCCTAGTCATGTAACACGGTGACGGTCCGAAAGAAGTGAGGAAACAGAAAGAGTTTGGTGTGTGCTCCATCACTAATTCCTATGCTTTCACTAACCAAAGTAAACTCTACTCCACTTGAGATTTTGACCCGCGAACACTGACTTGGTAGCCGCGTTACTTACCTGCTCTGCTATTTATTGCTGCTTATCTACAATCCTGTCAGCTTAAAAAAGAAAAACTGCTCGTTCAGTTAAGCTTGAGCAACCTAAACAAAAAGGTGTAACTGCTTCCTAAACGCAGTAAAATTTCAAATTGTTTCCACAGGTGAATGGCAGGTAAATCTTGTGCTCTTGGGCACAGCCCCGTTTTAATATTGAATTTGACATTAATTTTATGTGTCCATCATCTAAGTCCCGCTTCTGTTATAATCATTTTGCTAAGGTGGCAACGAGAAGGTCAGCCTTTTCTACACCTGTCTTTCTCTCGATTTCTCTCCCTGCTTCTTTCTGTTTTTCTCCATCAAAGCAAGATGCAGTTTGACTTATTTTTAAACTTCTAAGAAATGCTCATTACGATCTTAGGTGCAAAAAATTACCAAAAAATTTTATGCTTTTAAACACTATATGTTATATGTTTGAAGTGGCGTGCAGCCATAAGACATTTTAACTGTTGAGCCTATTTTCTCATTTCGACAATTTTCTAATGCAAGCCTATTCTGTTGGTTGAAGTCAGATTTTAAGTTCTTCCTATGTTCAGCGCATTTCAACTTTTTAAAGAATGGATCACAGGGCGTTTCCTTTGTCTCTTTCATTGTTTAAAAGAAATTCCAATCATTAAGAGATCGAGAGTTTTGTTGTTTTGTAGATGGATTCTATCAAAAATTACTTGTAAAATTTTATGTACGTTTCGATGATATCTACGGGTGGGTCGGATGAGACGTTGAAGTCACGAATAGTTGAATCCATTAATCTCTCTTAGGAATACCCTTTGATATGAAACTAAAAAAAATGTGAAATGAGACCGACAGTAGGATCGTTTTGGGTAAATTTAATCATACAATAATTGTAACAACACGAATCACTCATAAATAAATGAAACAAAAATAATCTTGAAGGGGATCATTGTAATCGTTTATGCTATAAAACCTAGGACTTTAAGCAGAAAATCATTTACGCCGAAAAAACTCCCGCAAACAAGTAAGTTATACGAGTGAAAGCGAGAAAGTCTGAAAGTGCTATTACCTGACTGTAAGCGGTAAAGCAATTGTGTCGAGGAAACCGTAGAACATCACGTGTCATAATTCCTTTAGGTATCACCTGAGAAGCATGGGTGTCTCCGATGCTGGTTGGTGCAGATTCTGTCAGGGGATAAAATGCTCTATAGTACTCTATGTGAATGCGAGGCCATTTGCAAGCTTGTGACAAATAGTTCATAATGCCAGGCAAACTTTGTTGCTCCGATTCAAAGAAGATGGCGGATTTCATAACAATTCTAAGCTAGGAGTATGAGGGAGTACCGTAGATCTATTAGATCCCGGTTCGGATTAACTACACAATAATAATGAAAATAAAGCATTAAATTGCAGTGGTAGTGGGAAAGTGACACTAAGTGAAGGTAATTTTTTCAATTTTAAATTCAGATAAAATAAATTAACAGAGAAATTCACCTTTCATTCTTTGAAGTAAAACTTATGCTAATTATTATTAAAAAGTAATAGAAAGTATATAAAGAAAAGTAAACAAAACAAAAAAAAAAAAATAATGGAAATATAAAAAGAATAAAAATCGTCCATAAATAAATAAAAAAAGAAACAAAAACAAATAAGAAAATTATATTTGGTAATGACGAATCCTTCTATACCTATCACTGTTATCCTAAAAACGACAAAGCAAGTAAAAGAACTAAATTTGCTCTCTTGCTCTCTAACATGATGTGGTGGCTAACGGGGGAAAGCGTGCAAGAACTTTCAATGTTTCTGCCAAATTTGAAATCGATAGCTTCATTTCTGCGGCACAGGCAAACAGACACACGGACGGACATACTTAAATCGATTTAGAATTTGATGCTGATCAAGATTATATGTACATTATGGGGTCTCTGATGCTTTCTTCTGAGAGTTGCAAACGTTTTGACAAAATGAATCTACTCGGCACCCTTTGAAGATAGGTATAAAAAAACGGACAAAAGCATGTGCACATCTAGCAATCTAGGCACACTCACAGCCGGTACAGATTCGTTTCGTGAGTGAACCCCTAAGCCATTGGAAATATTCAAAATTTTGGACACCGATAATAGTAAACAAATTCAATTAATTTTCGAGTAATACTAAGATGTTACGATTACAAGTAGATTTAAATACGACTTAGGGAAATTGCCTACATTAAGAAGACTTGATTTGATAGAATTTAAAGATTTCGATATTGAGAGCATTTCGATTTTTACAAAGTACTTTGAACGGATTGAAATGCTCGTAGATATGTACGCATTCACTAAGTTTTTTGAACATAAAGTTCCTAGAGAAATAGTTCGGGACATTAAGGTTTATCTGATCAAGTAACGTCGGCAAATCGATAATAAAATTAATTAACTTAATTAGAATATGGGTGCGTTTCTCAAGTGAGGGTAAGACAAACAGAAGCAAAATATTTTCATAAGATGGGAAAGAGACAAGCGGGTCCCCACTCAAATTCCTATGGGCAAAGAGCAGGAGTAGCTTTTGAACTGATCTTATTAAATATACATACATATATATATATATATATATATATATATATACATATATATATATAAATATATAGAGGAAGGAGATGGCACAACAACAGCGTACTAAGCTCATGTACAGTTGTAATATAAGGAACGTTAAGTCTCTTGGATCACCATTTAATCTAGATCCGACCTACCTTTACTTAAAGAGAGTTTAATGTGCAGATTAAAGTATAGTCCTTAGTTAAATGGAACCCCATGAATGGGTCTAAGTTTTCCCAATTTTTGTGAATCATTCAAATACTCAGTAGTGAATGAGTTCCTCTTGCCCTTTTGTTATTTTTAATTTCATAAAATTTAATGAGCATAATGTAAACAAATTATTTAAGTCACCTCGAAGCCGATACGAGTGCAATTCCAAGGAAAAGTGAGAAAACAGTTTAACACACACTAAGATATGGCTGGCTTTAATCACCGAAGGGAGATCATTGATGTGAGTAGAATGAAGAGAAAGGAGGTACCCAAGTGCCTTGCCTTGTAAGGAGAAGAAAAGAAACCTAAACTAAATGGATTGCGACAAATCGATAAAATGCAAAAGTCGAAGTTGAACATAAGTGAAAATTCCAAAGAATTGAAAACCATAAGTGGCAAGACTATAACTGAGCAATATATTTGGAAATATTGTTCGCGCGAATTATTCCAAAAAGAGACAAACGAACATCATCAAGTCTAATAGAAAATTCATCAATGAAGACACCGGTAAATTATTAGCGTTTCATAAAAGTAACACAAAAGAATAAATGCGTAGTGAGTGGAATTGTTTAAAAAAAGTTACTCAATATGTATTAGGGTTACCCATAAGTAATCAATTATTTTCGCAAGATACCATTTCTCATTAGTCCTGCGGCAACCAGACAAGTGTAAGTATACTTTTTGTTTGGTGTTATTCTTCAACCAGTTTGTTAGTAATTTATTCCCAACAACATAAATTTTGTTTTGTAGCCCTGTAATAAAATGGCGGACTTTGTACCTTCTGAGAGCTGTATTCGCACCTTGAATTATATTTTAAGTCACGCCCACCCCACTTTTTCAAGAGCAGGAACGATGGCAACAAGTCATCGCAAACGACGGTGATTGCAATAAACGATTAAAAAATAAAAATGTCATTTCAAAAAAAACATTTTGTCCATGAATGCAAAATAATTGATTACTTATGGGTCCCACTAATATTAAGTTGTTTCTACTATCAATGAACATGGAATGATAGTGATTATAAAAGCGACGTACATCGTATAATACAGAGGAAACCTTTACAAGTATATCTGTATTATATATATATAGGGGGGGTTTGCATCCAAACAGATCCGATATATTAAATCTTAGAGATTTTATTTTTATATCTTCTTAGTTTCTCTCCCTTAAGGTTTTTCTATCAACAAACACATTCAAACAATGAGTGGAGGGTGGCCCCATTGACCCTTTTGTTTTTCTTCTTATTCTATTTTCTCTCTACATTTGTTTATTTACATTTGTTGTTATTTTTCATTTATTGTCCAGATACTGTTTGCTACTATATACTACTAGTAAACATTATACAGACATAAGTTACGTTAGGGCGCTAATGGCTGAGCTGGTTGGTTGGCTGGTTGGTTGGTTGGTTGGTGTTTGAGGTTCTTGTTGTTGATTTTATTTTATTTTCTCTTCTGTATTGTTTCTGTGTTTGTTCATATTGGAATTGTATAACAGTAGACGATATATATATATATATATATATATATATATATATATATATATGTACATGCATATATAAAATTATATTTCAAGGCATTGTTGTTTGTTTATAATAGGTAAGCAGTATAGTTTGCATTTTTCTTATGCTAGAAAATGTAAAAAACGAAAATAAAAAAAAAAAAAATAGATTTTTCATTAGTTCATTTTTAATTTTAAGCAAAAGCGACCACTAACTTGCTTAGCTTCAACAGCAATTCATTGTGTTACGGGAATTTTAGTAAAAGTAAGCGAGTTTAACTTTTTATTTGAATGTATGTATGAATGTATGAATGTGCGTGTGTATGCGTTATATGTAATATGTGGCGCTTGTTGGGGTTTCATAATATTGTTGATGAACTGTTGTCGTTTGTTGCTTTCATTATAATATTTGTATATTTGTACGCAAGTAATGGCATTGTTGTTGTGGTTGTTTTTTTTTTTTACTATTTTCTTTTCTTCACAGTTGTTTGCGCGCGTTCAAGCCAAAGTGCAATTTGTCGTAATTTTACGCGTACGTTGATTTTTATTCCGTGTTAAATATGGATTTGTGTTTAAGTTTGTTGTCTTGTGTGCATGCCTGTGTGCACGACAAGTGCATTTGAATTTGTAATATGCGCGCTGTTGTGTTGGTTACCACCATACTACATTCTACTTTAAATATACTACGGGAAGAAGTAAATAAATGCGTTTTGAACATGTTCCTGAGATTATTCCTGCTTTGCTTGTTTTGTTTTATTTTCTTTTCGGTTCGCTGTAGTTGTGCTGTGCTTGTAAATATTCGGTTCTTTATACTTAGTTAATATATGTAGAATCTCAGATTACAATCACTTATAGGTTTACATATGTTTGTAAAGGGTTATTAAGTATTTTACTGACTTAAACGAAAAAAAAAAAAAAAAAAAACAATTAGAGAATTTTCAATACATTGGAGCTCTGCAACGAACGAATAAACGGACGAAAAAAAAGAAAAAAATTGAAACATATGTTACGGTATGAAGCGATTCTTCCGATAGCCTTACACAGGCGAAAGTGTATTCACCGACTACGAAAGCTGGTTCCGAATCCGATTATCAGCTTCTAAGCTAGCGTTCCAGGAAAGCGTCTAGGATCGTAAATCCTCGGAAATATTTACATATATATGACCTCACTCAATAAGGTTGTAGAATTAAAAAGAGCGTACTGTTTTTTTGCGTACGTTCGACTGTGAAGTCTAAAACGATAATTCATAGCGGAGGTACAACTGAGAACTCTCAGTTATTTTTAAGAAATTTATATAATTAATCTGCGACTGTATTTGCTTCCAAACTTGAAAAGTCGTCCAATCGTAACTATAGTTCAGCTCAGCAGCAAGCCTTGTCATCGGTCTGTTATGTTTAGGTAGAGAAATTATAGGAAGCTTAAGCTCTTTCAGGGGAGCATCTGCGCATTTTCGAACGTATAATAACCGCTTCTCGAGAAAAACGATAAGGAAGGATGATCTTTTTCGGGACCAGAGGACAGTCGGACACGTGTGTCCCTATATCTATCGTCCCTATACACTCGTATGGAAGATAGCACAGGGAAGGTTAACGAGCACCAAAGAATTAAAACCTAACTTACTTGCCGCTTGGTACGGGATAATTATTGTACGGAATAAGTATTGTAGAAAGGAAGATGATCTCTTTTGATTCGCTCTTAGTATTGACCGAGCGTAAAACAAAAAAGCTTTAATCAATCCCTGAAGGGATGTTTCCGTCTGGGCTCTATTTTGCGCAGGCAATACTGTAGATAGTAAGAGAAGGAAGAAGGCAGCACTGTTTGTTATCTGCGAAAGATATTTTTGTAACGGCTAAATGAAAAGAGCGAGAAATTAGTGTCGTTGAGGAACTTCGATTTCCTCTGATTATCAGCCATCTTCAAGTTTGAAGAGAATTTCTAAGTTTTCAAAAATTCTGGGATCAGTTTATGCGATCTTAATATGTATTAATCACCATATCTTTGAGAACTTTGCAGTTTTTACAATTGAAAAAAACACATCCGAGGACATGGAGTACGTGTTTCATTCAACATTCAAGGGGCACCTTTAACAACTTTTGTTTTTTATATGTTTTTTCATATGACTCCAATCACTCAGTGGTGTCCATTAAACGTGTAACAGGGTGACGATCAGAAAGAAGTGAAGAAACGGAAAGAGATAATAAGATTGTTGACCGCAGCCTAGTGGATTTGTCACCAATCGGTAAGTGTTAGTTAGGCCTTTATGACCAAAGAAAACTCCATCGCACCTAGATTTAAATCCGCGCACATTGACTTCGACTACTTATGCGGAAGAATTACATAAGTGATCCTTCCTTCTCTCTATGACTTCTAAGTTGTTGGCTTAAAAATTAACCACTATTTTCTAAGCCTGTATTGAAATCATTTTGATATGTGGGCCTCCAAACGACTCACGGCTCGGATATAATCAAAGAAAAAAAAAATTTCTGCAAGAGCTTTTAGCCAAAACTTCAGGCCAAGTGATCGGACAAAAGTCATACTAGGCTGGAAATATTCGATCTGATCTTTTCTCCTCGTTATCATCTTGAAAAAGGCATTTTGATTCAATAAACGGCATAAAATAAAATGATCTGAATGAACTGAACCTTATATACTCCAATTAACTGATTTATTTAGTGTTACAAGCGATGTGACCTAATGTTGAGGAAATAGGTTTTATTTAAAGCATTTTCAACTCCAATATTTCGCATTCGTGTTCTTTGCTTTTAAAAAATCAATTTTACTTTTCTGTCGCATTATTCCGGATACTTTTTACGCAACAGTTGTTTTGTTTCATTTTTAATTCATTGTCATTCATTCATTAATCCATATCCTTTCCTATGAATGAAATTAAAAAAAAAAAAACAGATAAAAATAAAAATGATAAACTTATCGTTACGCTATGTATACCTTAATCTCTACTTGATGGATTTAAGAACAGAGTCCAGCTAGAATAGGCCTAAAAATGGTAATAAGTTTGGTTAACTCATGCATATGTATTTTTATTATTAATGAATATATTGTAGGGGCTTACAATGGTTTTGACAATGTAAACCTAAATGCTTAGCGAGGTTTATTTGAAAGCAATCTGTTATATGGGCTTATGAAAGCCGTTACTGAAACAAATCACTTACATTTATGGTATATTCTCAGATTCGATCTGGGCGCGATCTTTCATTTTAGTCATCATCATGTGTAGTCTTCAAATTATGTTTATTTAATAGAAGAAGAAGAACAAGAAGAAAGGGCACCAAGCAGAACGACATTGCTGTACTTCTCATGCTTACCTTACTTTGGTCAATTTAAGTTACAAATGCGCGGAGTGCACCGACATTTAAGATTTTTTTTTTTTTTTGTACATGTATAAATGTTTGATGAAAGCCTTAGCTTACGAATGTGTTCGTGCGCATATAGCAGCAAACACACACGTTGGGTAAGTAGTTTAATGATTAGCGATAGTAAGTGTTATGTGGATAAACTTTTCTAATAAAATTAGGAAGATTTTGTATAGTTTGTTCGTTAAAAGGCAAACAACTGTTGCGTTGCTTTAAATGTACATAAATAAATAAATGTACCGCTATATACGAATATAATTATGTATAGTTATTAAGATATGAGTATGAGCATCATTGTGGGCACATGGATTAGTATATATTCAAATTAGACACACACAAACACACACACAATATACATATATATATATATATATATATATATATATATATATATATATATATATATATATATATGTGTGTACATATGTATGTATGTATGTATTAACTTACAAATATTTATATATGTATGCACACATGTCCATATTCATGTCTAGATATTTGCATAAATATCTGTTCATATTAAATATAATATGTGTGTGTGTGTGTGTGTGTATATATATTTGTAGAACATGTATCTTTATATTGTTTATTTGCGGTTTACTGACTGATTTCATTATAAATAATCGCATAATAATATGAAATTAAATAAATATAAATATGCGTTAATTTGCATAAAATAATCTTTAAAAAAGAAATAAACAGATAACAATAATACGAACAATAATCACATACAAAACTGCATTAGCAAGTCAAAATAGTATTAATTTGATTTGTTATTGATTGCCGTAAAGTGTTACGGGGTTGGGTGGGGGTTGGGTGGGGGGTTGGAGACGTACGTACGTTTTGACGGTATATGTTATAAGATACGATAGAGATTAATACCGTTATATCTCATTCACAACAAAGCACAAGCGGCCGCCCGCAATCTTTGTATATATATTCAATGTGCATACATACACACAACGCAAGCACAACAAGCAAAAAAGTAAGCACAACAATGTAAGCAGTGCTGCTAATGTAATAAAGTTTGCCGTATAGTGCAGTAAACGTCGCTGACTGAAGGTCATTATACAGCGTTTTTATTTTGCGCATTGTTTTCGTTTTGTTCAAATAAATTCATTTTGTTTTGAACACGTCTATGTATATAAGTATATATATATATATATATATATGTATGTATGTATATACAGCGTGCGATTGCAGTGTCGGGTTGCTATTTAATGGTAGTATTGGTGTTGACGTAGTTTTAAGAATATTCGAATAACAGCGACAACAGCATTAACGATGACTTTGTTCGTTGTTTGTTGTTCGCTCACTACAACTGAAAGTAACTGTGTATGTGCGTATTTGTTTTCTTTTGTTTTGTTTTAATATTTTCTACGTTTCGATGTCGTTGTCGTTTGGATTTGTTATTTTGTCATCATCATCGCCGTCGTTGTCGTTGTCGTTGTCGTTGTCGTTGTCGTCGTCCTCGTCTGTTGTTTTTCGTTTCTCGTCCGTTGTCGTTATCGTCGTCGTCGTCGTTGTCGTTGTCGTTGTCGTTGTCGTCGTATAAACAAAAGTAAACAAGTCGTATTTTATAATATTGTATTATGTGCTTTATTGTTACTGGTTTTGTATGTTGTTGTGGTATTACTCAGAATAAGTTTTGTTTGACTATGCACACAGATACAAAGGCATTGGCGCGGTTTTTTCATAATAATCATAACAGAATTGAAATCAATTAGATTCGTCGTTATGTTTGTAACTCACAATGTATGTCTCGCAACTATACTTTAGACTCTATCTAGCAACTATTAAGATAACAAATAAATTTCGATCTTAATATTAAAAATGAAAACAACAATTGAAACAACTTTCAATGACTATCGGTATTAAACTCTTATTCATTAAATAAAAATGAAGAGCATATTAAAATTTTTTGAGATCTCTTGACTTTTGTTGTTGTTACTCTTATTACGTCACTAGCTTTTGAATAGGTCATGGGTAAGGATATCTTTTAGAAGCGGTCGGTATTAGAAAATTCGCTCCGAGCTGGATAAAATTTCGCATTTGTTATTTTATTTTTTTTGTTTTAGCTTTATTAACGTGCACAAATACATGTGCACGGTTACAAGCAAATGTATGTGTGTGTACAAACTTTTGAACTAACCAACAAAAAAAAAAAAAAAAAAAAAAAGAAAAAGAAAATCTCTACTCTCTACACATTGTTGTTTTGTGTTACGAACGTGTATGTCTTACTTGCTATTCTCTTTTGTTGACTCAGAACCAGTGCCCTCCTATCTCATTAGTCAGTTTTATATGAATACGTAACACTCTCTCTAGCTCTATATATATTTATATATATATATATATATATATATGTCTATATATATACATTAGTAAAAACACAAATTAAAAACTACGTCGTCAACGCAATGCGAACAAACAAATAAATTTATTCAAGTACAGTGGGACGAAAAAATATTTTGAACCCCAAAAAAAAAAAAATGTAGAACAACATTTTGCAGAAAAAATTACAAAAATAAAAACAAAAATGAAAACGTTAGCACCGACTAGAGGTGACATTTACATGCCCCACACAACTTCACCCAAACTTCATATATTATATACTGTTGCCATAGGAATCCGTATATCAAAGTACCATCTTTTACCATCTCTTCAACTGGTCAACTGATGCGATTCCTTTCCCATAATTTTACTTTTTTGTCTAAATATGTCCAAAAGTGCCGTTTGTATAACTTCGGATAGGTGAATAGGCAGATAAGCTTAAATGGGTGGGGAAAACGATTTCCATACAAGCTTAATGTATCATGTTTTGGTTCAAGAATGGAACCTTCCCTTAATTAGAATGGATTGAACAGTCTTTACGATCCTGCTCCATGCCACAAAGTCTTATTTTCATCGTTGCCAAATGAGGTCAACTATTGAACTGTCGGTCCACCTATACCTATGATCCCCCTATTAAAGTAACAACATTCTGTTTTTTTATTGCGATTCCCCACTAGCAGATTACTTTAAAAATTTGGCATTATTGCTGAAAAATGGATGACAATGTGATACTTTTAACCAAGTATCTGAACTATAACACAAGTTGACCAAGACAAGACAACTGTCAGTAAAGTCCTAAATCGTTATAAAAATCTTAATTGCTTTCTTATAGGAGCGCAAAGTATAGTATGGGAAGATATGGCAAATGCAAAATTGCATGTGAAAATTTGGAACTAAGAAGAAGAAGCTCACCAAAATCTTTTCGTTAAAATTTATGAAAAGCGTTATGAAAAGTAATAACGCTTCAATAATCATCATGTGTTCTTGACAGGTTTCCAATTGACTTCATCGTTCCGTAAAACTTTCCAATCCTTCGACTTGTCTTTTGTAATTTTTGACTCGTACTCTGCTCTTAAGAGAACCGCTTTCAGTGTAAATTTCTTTATAAAAATTTTAATAAAATAGCTTTATAAGATTCATTATCGAATTTCTGAAAATATGATCTACGGAGAGTGTCCATTTCTGCATTGGCTTGGAACTACTAAAATCCGTTAATGCTTTGTAAAAGAAGACATAATTGAAAGCATTCTGCTTTTGTATAAAGTGAACATATAAGCGCAGCTATGAGATGCACCAAAGTGTTTTCAAAGAGTAGAGCAGAATAAATGAGGAAAAAAAAGATATGAAGTCTTGTTTAGCGACCAAGTAGAAATGAAAACCCTTCCATGGTTACATTTTTCGGTGAAAAACACTCGCCATCTTATCTAAAATACACTCAAGAAAGATTTCATTTTAAAGAAAGGAAGTAAGAGACATAGAGGAAATGATCAACAATCCCTCTCCACTTCGTAGGGTCAACATAGAAGAAGAATCGGCAATACTTGATGTTCTGGCCACGAGAATATAAAATCATATTTGTTGGAGAGAATGTATTTTCGAGGAGGACGCTGCAAGGAGCGTAGATATTTTAAGGCGGCGCGAAAAATACTTCACTTCTATCGAAATCTATACCATTTACACTGCTACGTCCGGAAAAATATTAGAGCATAAAGCAGGGAAAGAGCGCCCAAATCGCGCTTTGAAACCCTCGACCGCCTACAGGAAATACATAATAACTTTGAGCACAAGTGTGAAGTGCGTTGTGTAGCGTTTGTGTACAGGTGTACACAGGGTAAGTGTTCCGCAAAGATAAAAGAAAGAGATCGACCAATTAAGTCCTTTGACGGGACTAAAAGGCTTTCTCAGCGTTCCCGTGCATTCGTCCTGGAATCGTCGGTATACCACGCGGTACTCTTCTTTCTTATGCCGCGCATCATATCATTGTCATATAAAAAACGGAGTGAGAAAATTACCCTAGCAGTTAATACCCATGACTTACATAAAGTCGTCATTAATCGTGGCTATCTTAGTTTATCGGTCAGAACTTTTTCCGCCCTGACTTCTTTAAAGATCATTCTGATTTAAGATTTCATAGGCGACACAAGAACGCTGAAGCACCAGTAGATTTATAATTAGTTTCATCACAGATAGGCGTCTATGGTATGGATTAAATTCAAAACTTTTCCCAACCTTCCAACCAATTTTCAGCATTGTAAATAAATTTTTGTGACAGATGAGAGAACAGAATTAAATGGGCTCAAGCTAACGTATTGGTCACTGAGGAATATTATGTTGACTTTGCGATACTTATATGACGGCTTTACAAGCCGAGCGACAAAAGCAAAATAAATGAAAGAAGCGGTTGTTGGGAGATATAAAAGTAAATATTATATGTATGTGACATATCTGTCAAATATGTTTCGAAAACAATAGTGCAGACGTGTAGTCCAGTTTATATAGTCTCTCAAGTCTTTAGGAAATCTCCCTAAACGTCTATTAAAATTAGTTTCAAAATTTTGATATGAAAATGATATCGTAGACCTATCACTTACGGCTTTATATAATAAATTAGTATGCTGCTATGTCCATAGGGTTTGAGAAAGCCTTTTATAGGTTTCTTATTTAATTGAATGTCTTTCTATTTAAATAAAAATTTTGTGATCAATCGTGTCACTGTTCATTATAACAGACATACACCATGTTGACAATTGTTTTTATATTTAGTAAAAAACAACAGCAACAACTATAACAACAGACGCAAAAATATTTGAGGTTCTTGATACGTATTCTCTCTCTCTCTCTCTCTCTCCCTCTTTCTTTTCCTCCCAAATCATTCCGAACGCTTTCTCTTCCTCTCATTCTCTCTTCCGCTCCATCATCATGTTATTTATCAAACAAAGAAGGTAAGCAGAGAAGAAGAAGCAGAAGAGAAGAATTGCAGTCTTAGTGGTTCAGTGGGTGAGATACGCAAAATTCTTTGTGAATAATATTGCGAATGCAACAGCAAAACTGTTAATGAAGGCTGATGCTGCTGCTGTTGAATTTGCTGCTTTTCAATTGTTTTTTTGTTGTTGTTGTTGATTTTTCTGCTATTGACATCACTACTACTTATGAGATGCTTGGTTTACTGCATTCAAACCGTTATTATAAGACTGCTAATGATGTTGCTAATGATGATGATTATTATTGTGTTGTGTTCTTCTTGCTGTTCTTGTTTACGTGTATTAAATAGAAAAGAATCAGTTGGAGAAAGAAAATTTTCTCAAGATTTGTGTTATTTCATAGATGTTTATAAATATATATATATATATATATATATATGTATACGTATGCGTGTTAATAGAAGCATTTGCATGATATACATTTTGTTAATGTTTTGACTGTAGAGTTTGGTGATGATACAATGACGATGATGATTAAAGTGAAAATCTTAAGAATAGAGTTGGTTTTGATATGTGTGTGTGTGTGTGTGTGTGTGTGTGTGTGTGTGTTTGTGTTTGTGTCGCATAGCACAGGAAGAAGAAAAATGAAGAACTTTACACAAATTGCAAAACATTAATGAATTAAGATTTTTTAATGCTAATCAACTAAAGAATGAAAGCAAAATGCATTAGCAAATCTAAGTTACTTTGACTTGACTTTAGTTTTGCATTTATGCACTGATGCATCTAGATCAGTTTATTTAAATAGTTTCTATTAAATACTGAGAATGATGATTGTTTTTTAATTCATTACCAGGAAATATATTTGCAATGATCTTGTCGCAAAAAATATATAAATTGTGTGTAGATTTTAAAAACATCGATCGTTACATCGTTTATATAATTAAGCATAGGTCACTACGGTCACAATAAACAATAATCGTAAAATGCGACCAATACGTTTCTTATCTTTAGCCAGCAAGGTTTACGAAATGGATGGATGGATGGATGGATGGAGGCACGTGTTTTAAGCTATTATTAATAATAAAAATGATTTGTTCAATTTTGTCTTAATTTGTTTCTTATTATAATCTAACGGAAATACCAAAATAATAATAAGTTAGTGTTGATAACGAGTAAAGAGTTTACGTTTATTATTTATTCTCTTTCTCTCTTTTTTTTGATTTAATTTTTTGTTCTCACACTTTTCTATATTCTTTATGCTACTTACACGTATTCATAGCACAAATGATTCATACTACGTGTTTATTTGTTTTGTTTGTTTGTTTGTTCGTTT
>KK502450.1:374771-395435 GCA_000688735.1 Glossina austeni
TTAGTGAAAATTTCTTTGATCAAAACTTGTTTAAATTGTTTTATAAGTAAAAGAAAAAAAGTGCTTTACCAATAGAAATGTAAAAGTCATTATTAAAAAAGAATAATGGAAAATAAACAATACTACTGACTTGTTTAAGAAGGTAAGTAAGTTGTCAAGACCATATATAATTTTTTTCTGAAAAGTTACCATATGTTTGTTTGTTCACGAGATCCCTATGCTTATAAAAATTAAATTGACAAAAAATCCAGAATTCTTATAAAAGAGTTCAGTTAACATTTGCTATTGTTTATTAAATAAAATATATTGGAATTAAGCGAAAATTTTCTAACAATATGCTACGGTTGGACTTGTTAGCTTGTTTTTCTTGTTTTCTCCTTTCCTTTTTTTTTCTTTTTTTTTGTCTTTCTATAGTAATGATTTTAGAAACCGTGGTAAAAAAGAGAAATGTATAAAGCAGGCAAGCAAGTAGGTGCAAGAAAAACACGCAAATTCTCCCTCAATTCAAACGTTCACGCTACTCACCACTGTTTTAACTTGTTGTGGCTATTTTAATACATTCAAAGTAAATGTATTTTTGCTGTTATTGCGGTTGTTCGGTTTTCCTAATTAAATTTTGTTTTTTTTTTTTTGGTTTTTTCTTCTTTTAAATAATTAAAGCTTTTTTTAATTGGTTTTCATGATTTTCATGAAATAACTTGCAAAAAATTTTTGTATAAAAGTTTCCTTTAAAAGAAAATGTTTGCGATTGTGTGCATTTGTGTTATGTGTATATAGAGCTATTGATATATCTATCGCGTAAATTGTTTCACATATATTTTACAAGACTTGATTGTGTGTGCTTTAAAACATATGTTTTGCTAGAAAATAGCGAGAGTTAAGTTAAGTTTTGTCTTGCGCTTCTCTATAAACATAGATTTCTCTATTTCTCTATTTCTCTCGCTCTCTGTTCGCTCTCTGGTCGTATTGTGTTATTTTTTTTTTTTGTTTTTTCCTTCTTACTTTTGTACAACGTATATCCATGTGCTTAGTGTATTGTCTATCTCGCTTACTCAGTTAAATGTCAATTTGAAAGCTTTTTTATTTATTTGTTTTTCCTCCTTGATTTATTGCTGTTGATTCGATTTTTTTAGTTTAGCTTTTCTTCTTCTTCTTTTTCATTATCATCATCATTATCATCATCATCTTAATGATTATCATTATCATCAACACCTACATCATTTTAATTTTCTTTAAACTACACCACACTTAAATCTTATCAGTTGACAAAGCATTACTTGCTCGCTCTTTCCCATACTTTGTTTTTTTCAGTCATAAAAATCATGATATTAAAGCTTTTCTTAAAGCTTTTTATTTTATGTTATATTAATTTGGTTTTTCTTCTTTTTGTTTGTTTGCCGTTTGCTTGAATTTTTGGCGCATTTGTTACTCTTATGGAGTTTTTCTTCATTTTTTTTTTTTTTTTTTTTTTTTTTTTTTTTTTTGCAAAACATTTTTGGGCTTTATTTACAGGTGTGGTAATTTGTTTTATGTATTGTAGGATTAGAGACAGACATCATTGCTTTGGTATGTGATATTTAAGATTATAATAAATTCTTGTTCAATATGTTAAGAATATTGATTAACGGGAGTGTTTTAATGAACATTTTTATGTGCATACTTAAGTTTATCTTTTCTGTATGTTATGCTATGTTACGAGAGCGAGAGGAGATAGAGCTCTTTTGAAATACTAAAGATAATTAGTGTTTATTTAATTTAACTAATTAGCGTTAAAGAAAATTATACTCATCTTAATATCGGCCATTCGCTTATTTTTATTGCCTTTAAATGAAAACATTTGGAAGTTAAAGATTCCGTGCATATAGCACTTGGAATATATTATATTAAGGGCTAACCATTCTTTCCTTTTATGAATAGGCAGCACTGTGCTGTGCATAGAATATGCTCGCAGAATATGCCGTTAAGACTGTTATTAATCACACTTTTATGAGCTCCTGCGACTGTCGTTATAAAACAAGGAAGAAACTTATGTTCGGCGGAGACCGAACCTTGCAAACTCCACCACCACTCATGCATCAGGCTACGGTATGATAAATCTTATAATGCAAGTTATTGTGACTAGATCAGTATTAAGGGTTTTTGAGAAGGTTTCACTTACACATCTACGCACTTATTATAAAAAACAATGTCTTCAATGACTTAAATGAATGCGTCAGTTGCCAAATCGAATAACTCCATTTTTGGAATTTTATTAAATTTTAATATCAAAGCATTTCATTAGCTCCTAACTCTATATATATTCAAAACAAATTTCTGTAATAATAAGTATTAACACCACTAAATGACAAAATCGTTTTAGCCATTTAGCCAATTTTAAAAAACAATGGAGTTAATCGATTTGGCAATTGAAGCTTCCAAATACGTCCACCATAGTTAATTTAGAAATAAACCCACTTTGCTCGTCACATTCCACTCTTCAAGTGCTCTTATACGGTACCCAGTAATAGCACCACTAAGCAAAAAGGCGTGCAACATATTATAGGGTCCACGATATTTATTTCAGAATTAACATATTGTTACGAAAATCCCAAATCCAATAAATGCTAACTATTTGTTGTAATAAATTCCTTAGTGCATATTCGCGGCGCGTCATGCAGGTGCCGGCCGACGAAAAAGATTAGCAGGAAAGCAGGTTAACGGATTAAAATTGAAACCATGAAGTTAGGTGAGCGTAACATGCTCGTAAAAATGTATATAAGGAAAGTATTTGCGGAAGGCAGAGTTAGTAACACGAGAACGTTGAGTCGTAAGAACATTCAAGTAAGGAATAATAATAGTTGTGCTGAGAAAAATAAATGGTAAATAATCCTAGCCTATGGAATGGATTGTAAATAAAAGAATTCTGAAGTGCATTTCTCTTAAAAATAATATCCACGATCTAGTGATACGAACCGTATCTTAGAAAAGCGGAAATTTTGTAACAATATTTTTAGTCAGATAATATATCGATTGTCATGCGAAGAATGTAAAGAATAATTTCGAATGTTATATCTTCTTTACCTTCACAAGTAATAAGAAGAAGAAAACTTCAAAGAAGTCATAAAAGAATGAAATTTTGATCACTTATTACTTTCTGTGGGCGTGGCCTGGGTGATTTTCTTTATTTTAGAAAACGAAAGGGAGATATCTCCCTACAATAAATATAAAAAATTTCAGCTTTTTATTGTTCACAGTTTATGAGTAATGAGCAGAAACCTTCGCCTGAGGACTAAAGAAAACACTTATGTACATGTATTGCTACTAATAGGACTTACTTTGAAATCAAAAAAAATACTTTTTACTGTGTGTGTAAATAAATCTTTTATTTTTTAGGACAAAGATACGCGACGTAGTATTACAAAAGCCAGCTTGTTATGAAAGTGTAAAGTTAGGTAGAAAGATATTTTCGACAACTTTGATGTGGTTTTTCTTTGGCCATCTCCTGGCCACCGTTCGGTGAGAAACAATACTAAGGGCGTTAGTCGTATTGTAATATTATGTATAAACTCACTCACACTCACTTTTAGGCAAGTACGCTACTGCTTCAACTAGTCTTAGGCTCGCATACTATTCTTCGCTTGTTAAAATGTCACTTTCGAAGGCAGAAAGGAAATATGTTTATATTGTATATGTATGTATGTATCCATACTAACACAATTAACCGCTTTAACTTTCTTAAAACTCAGGCAAAGGACTTTTTTGCATTTTCGTTGAACATTTGAATCAATTTTAGAAAAAATGGAAAAAGAAAAACAAACACAAAATACAAAGTTTTCTTAAATACAAATTTCAGACTGAAACAGGGAGGGATGATAAGTTTTCATCGATTAGAAAGTTTGTTTGTTCTATCGTCGGTTAGCGTGAAGGGAACCAAGAAAACTATAAAACTTAAAAGTGGCTCATGCTCGTGTCAATTGTGCACAGCACGAGTATAAGCATGCGTCAATGAAGGTCCACGTACGTAATTGAAGCTACCATATGAGCAACATGGTGTTTATAACATAGCAGAGACACCACTTGACAAAATAATTGCATTACTAGACGAGGTATAAATATTTGTAATTAATTTGTTTATTTTTAATTAACTCTGGGCAAAATTATGTTCTTATTTGATACTATAGGGCCGTGGAGAGTTTTCGCAAATAGTTTCAAATCCTTAGAAATATCGAAATACATCGAAGATCATATATAAGTAAAAAGTATATACATATTTTTGATCAGAGTAAAGGAAGATATCAAATTAGATATGCATGTCTGTCCGTCTGTCCGAGCAATGAAATCACAATCACAGATTTAAAATTTTGCTCGGAACAACGAAATTGCTATCAAATAATTTGTTGTTCTTTTTTTTCAAAAAAAAAAAAAAAAGCCGTTAGGAAAATCGATCTATGGGTTTGAGTCAAGGCTGAATGAAATGTGTAAATATTGTTCTTAGTTTATAAGAATACTAGCAAAGATGCTAGCAAAACATGAAAAACTTGATTTGAAATAAACACAATTTACGGAATACACTGTACGATGATCGATAGATGTGACGATAGAATCGATTTAGAAGAGATTTTCGTAATCACATATTTTAGGAGAGCGTCAATCCTTGTTGAATCAAAAAAAATGCGTCTACTTTTTATTATAATATTCGGTTCTCAATTTATCTTTTTCTCTGAACCGGATTAGGATTTAAAGAAATTCGTTATTAGCCAAATAAAACTCCATCATCGTTTTCAGTTAGCAATGTGTTTGTCGAAAAATAATAAAACATGTTCAAGTTTGAGTTTTTAATGATTTATTGTGCAAGTTGCGCAATTTCGAAATTAGGTGAGATTGGGTTTGTAGTTTGCAACTATTCTCTTCCGGTTGACCTTTTATTAAATTACACGAAAACTTTTCGATAACCATTAGGTATTTTTTATATCCACTACCGAAAGATAAGCACGTATGACAGCAAATTAAATTTCTTATTCCGTTGGTATCAGAGATAATTTGCATTATGGTATATAAGATCTTTATAATGATTTAATGACTTAGTAACTTCACTTTGCTTATTTTTGATTTTAAAACTGTTGTAAGAATAATAGAAATTGTTAAAGAACATCATTTGCATTTCACAAGTCAAACGTGGAAATAGAGCTTTCGGTTGGCTTTAGAATCAGTCTCGAAACCACCTAAAATCAGCAGCAAAGCAACAACTTCCGTTTAGTTGTAGGTAATGGCGCTGAAACCACATTTTTGTCTCCGTAATATTTTTCGTCTCCGGGAAATTTGCCGATAAATAGTATAAATAGCTTACAAATAACGCGTACTCTAAAATAAGACGAATGATTATCTATGAGATGCTACCAAATATTATAAAAATGTCGCTTGATATTAGGTATAGAATATGCGATAAACAATAAGCACATGTGATATCGCATGAGACATATATCGAAAGAAGGAGTTTTAAATACAGAATATGATGGATAATATAAAATATTTGACTTAAACTCAGTCTTATATAACAACTTTTCTTGTTTGTTTCTCATGCCGTTTCTATTTGCCGCGATGCGTGTTCAAAATTCGTTTTAAGGCGAGTGTCAATATTTTGATTGTTGTCCTAATGTGTTGCGTGTTTAGCGCACTTAAGCTTTAAAGTGTCCTTAGAAGACTTTGAACTTATGTTATGCACTTGACGTTCTTAGATTAGCCGAAGTGCTTTCTCTTTCTTTCTTGACTCTTAGCTACGAATCCGTGACCACAAAACCACATCCTCTCACTTTTTGTAAAAATGCTGCGGAATTTTAGGTAATTGAATAAAAATGAATAATGAAATTTTTTAACAAGCTAAACTTTATAGACGGGCAAGACCGACTATTAAGTACCCTACCCAACATTAGGTTTAATAAAATCCTTTCTTCTCTTATCTTCCTAATATCATCATAAAAGATAAAAATTATCTTAAAAGGGCCGACGTTTCGTCAAGGCTGGAAGAGGTTCAAAAAGTAGATCTATTTGTGTCCAAAATTAGCACAGCAAACCTATATATGTCAAATTGCTAATTTGAACCAATTTACGTCATAGAACAGTGACAGTTAAACTATATCAAGTTTGATTGTGTGTCAACATGTGTTCGCAAAGTTGAGGGAAAGTTCATGGACCTCATTAATTTTTCCCAGCTTTTGCGAATTTTTCAGTTTAGTTTTTATAGATTTTTCTCGATAAATATTAAAAGCAGCAAAAAGATTTTTTATCTCATAATTGGATGGTGGTCATTGAAACGGTCCCATCCGATCCAATTCGTTCTTTGGTGCCAGTCAAAATATCTTGCCAACCACGACCAGCAAGTTAAACTCCAAAATACGGGGGTAGACGTTAGACGGACAGATGGACAGATGGACAGACGGACAGATGAACAGATGGACAGACAGACAGACATGCTTAAAATGAAAGAAAATGATTCTGAATGGATTGCTATAATAAGAGTTGGATGTCTTTGAAGCTCAAGTCGTCCGCCCTTACTTAATACCTTGTTCCCGCAAATGCTGAAGAGTGTAAAAATGTTCACAAACTTATTTTCTTCTAAAATATCTTCCAGCACAAAGTCCCTGTGCCTACGTAAACAGTAGAATATTTTGAATATTTTTAATCGGGCACTGGGAGCACAAAACTACTTTTATTCAAATAGCAAGTGCGACAGATAGCCTATCTACCTATCCTTCGCCTAACTTTGGTAGCGAATTATATAGGCTTTGAATATTTCTAATCACTTATGCAATTTTTATTTTTTCGACTGTAGCGTTTATCTATAATAAAAAAACAAAAGCACATTTACCCAAATTAAAAGGCATATTGCACGGTTTGAGATGGGAAAAGTATAAAAAAACGTCTGCCAGCAACCACATCATTCGATATCCCTGCTTTACCGTTCGCACATTATTTTCACAACTGATTAAACATTTATGCCGTTTTCTCTTCTTCCTTCTCGTTCGCTTCTCTTCTTAATCATTATCATCGTATAAACACCACACTAATGTTACTACCACCGCAGTGGGGCGGTAAAGTCGCGGTTCAATGATCCTTTCTTTCGCAGCTTCTCATAATGAATAAATTATTTTGCGACTTTGTTGGTAATGGTGTGCGCACCGTATAAGTGCCCTTTTTGCGGGAGTTTTTGGTTTTTCCGTAGGTCTGTGAAAATATTTTTCTCATTTATTTTATTTCTCCTTTTATTCTTTTTACCTTGAAAGCTATTAAATAATTTTTGCTTGCCATAATCCTTTACCTTGGTAACGTTATCTGTGTGAAAATGTGTTGCCTTATTTTCTTTTTACCTTTCCGCTTTATTTCCTTCCGTTGTCCAATAAAAATTTTAAACGTTCTACGTACTTTGTGGTGATTATTGGTTATAAAAATAAGTTCAATATTGATCTTTAACGTTTTGCTTTATTTCTTTATTCGCTATTAAACAATGAAGATATAATCAATTTGTCAACTCAGACAAAACCCCAATAAATTATGTATTCCGAAAAGAATGAGATTTCCAAACATTTCGGGGATTTTTAAAAACTGGGGATTCGGGGATTATTAAAAAAATCAGCTGCTTCTTCTTCATATAAAAAATGGAATTATTGTACATTACACCAAACGAGATAAAGGCTTTATTAAGTTTGTACAGTGTCTGTCTGTCTGTCTGTCCAATAATTTTCGACATAAAAAGGAATGTAGAAAATTCGTATAGGGTAGAGATATAGAGAGAGCCCGATTATATTTAAATCTTCCCACAAAATGTAAGCCTTTATACACCCATAAAGTGTAATTTTCAGCCTTTTAACTTAAAAATTGGTGCACAACTAATATGTGATTCAACATATAAATCCACTATACTAATTTTGTATTACATGCACCAATTTTTCGCACCCCTTCTACATAAGGGCTTCTGTGAAAGGAAAGCCTTTATATGACCACAAGATTTAATTTTTGGTCTGTTATGATGAAAAGTAGTCCATACCAGCCGTTTGATATATAAATGGATTGTATTAGCTCTGGATCACAAGCATCTAATTTTCGCATATCCCTCTACATAAGGGTTTCAGAAACCGTAAGCCTTTGTAGGAAAACAAACAATTAAATTTTTGCTACACTACGGTGATGTTACATGAATGTGCTAAATTCTTCACCCATACTTTACTTGACTGCACTGGCCTACCATCTGACTTATGTGCAAGGGTAGCACCGTGAAGTGGAAAATGTGAGCAATATGTGTGAGCTCATCTCCTGTCTTCCTAGGCTTGCCTTCTAAGTCGTTCTTATTTGAATTAACCGGTTGTCGATTTGATTCTAAATACAGAAACATGGATGGATTGAACTTACGTAGCATTTTTCATCTGGGTGAAGAATGTTTAAGATTAGTCTACTGAGTCATTCCAGTTGAGCTACATTTCATAATCTCACTCTCTCAAATTATTAGTGCGCAGTTTGCCTGCATTAAGTTCAGCTAAAGTTTTATATGTGCCAACTTCGGAGATACTAACCTAGACGTTTCGATTTTACTGTGAAGCCGGGAAAGACAAAGAAAGAAATTTATCTAGACTAGTGTTTTTAAAATTCTTCTTCATTCAAATCATTAAGAGCCCGCACAGTTCTTTTGCTAATATCTTCAAAGTAAGTTCACTTTACTAGCCTTTTTAGATGATAGATATTTGGAATACATTTTCTACCCCCCCATTTTAAGTCTGTTTACCACGATTAGCCTTCTCTTCCGATATTAATTCGAACTTAATAGTGATTAGGTCTTTTATATTTTCTAGCATTAGTGATGGATATTTGACCTTTGCCTAAAATTTTAAATTTCCTGTTCAACTTTTTATACCCACCACCGAAAGGCGAAGCTATATTGAATTTGTCAAATGATTTGCAGCATCCAGAAGGAAGGTTCAAAGACATCATAAAGAATTTATTTGAATCGATCTACGTACGTCCGTCTGTCCGTCTATGAAATCTCGGCAGCAAGCGCTCTTCTGTTCGTAAAAACGAAAATATCTCGGTTGAAAATTTAGCGAAAACATCGCAGACGCCTGTTGACATTGAAAATGGGCGAAATAGGTCAAAGGAAATGTCCACAGAATAATATGAACTGAGAACACCTTTGTTGTCAAAGGTAAAAATATTGATTTTTAGCTCATTGCATTTATAAACTGCAATAAAAATTTGCACACATATTGTATAGAGGGCCACATAATAATTGTTCCCAAAAATTTTTAAAAAAGTCGACCACGCCCTTCCAATATTATGCAGTATCGAAATTGAATTATTTTCACTTTTGCTTTCTCAAGAAAAATTATGAGCATGAAAGATTCGGCCACGGCCTGATTTAATTTTCTTACTTGTTTATATTCAATACTACTACGATTATACTCTATCGTGCAATACATATACGTGTATGTTTGTGCGTATAACATTGTTTGCCATGGCTTATAAAAAGTCGCTCATACTACAATTCTCGTGAATTCCGTTGCTCCATTAATCAGTCTTATATATGTATATATATATATATATATGTATATATATGTATTTATGTATATATAAACGAATGTAATACTGTGTTGCTGTGTTGGTATAAAATGCCAAGTCCCTCTGCAATTGACATTTACGGGTTTTTATTGTTTTCAACACGAAATGCCTATGTGTCCTGATGATGCCTGCTTATATGTGTGAATACATATGTGAACAGCTATGTCATTGATTGGCATCAATGGGTATATATATTTTTTTTATTTTTTTTTTATTTTTTATATAAATTGTTTGCATGCCTGTGCATGTATGTGTATGCACGTGGCTGACTTTTCTTTCATCCTTTATACGCTATATTGTTATAGTATGTGTTTTCAAGTAAATGGTTTTTTTCTTTTTTTTTTTTTTTTTCTTAAAAAATATTCTCTTATGCGTGTTTCTTGGACATAATTGATATCAACATTGGCATAGCAGATGATGTAGTTGCATGGGGCGTACATAAAGAGTGACATAGTGAAGAAACCATTGATTATGTGTAACCATACTATTGTTGATATTGTACAATGATTTTATTTGCATTCGATGATTAAAGAGAAGCAGCGAAAATGACGCATCTTTCCTTCATATAAGTTTTACATAAATAGAAATCATTAATTAAGCTGTTCGTTCGTTTATCAACATTTCAATTTTATTGCTAACGTATGTGGGCTTAAGATTAAAACGTAATAAACACATCAACATTGGCATACATACATACATACATACATACATACATGCATACATACATACAAAGGTTCTGTGTAACTTTTACTTACTTGCCTTTATTTCTCATAAGTATGTTATCGAAAGGAAAGTGAAATGCCATCACTTAATTTACGCAATTGAATGTTGTTGCGAACTTTTTAAATGCTTTAAAGACGCGCTATTATTACGCCTTTCTGTATGCTCTTGAATATGGGTTAAATGTTGTAAGGTTTCGTTGATATTTGGAAAGCAGAAATTTCTGAAAATTGCTCTTTGATCCATCCATGAACTTTTTGAACGCCCCCAAGTTCGCAAAGTGATTTAAGTCGCGAACTTTTAAGTGTTGTTCTTTTCGCCAAATTGTTGAATATTTTCATTTGGGACAAGAACTTTATCACTGTGTGCAGGAAACGTTTTGGATGTTTTTAGGTCATGGCTTCACTTGCGAACTCTTTTAATATTGCCAATGTATTAGTACACAACTTTCGGGATATCTGGCTGCAAAACTGAACTAAATGGTTCCCACAGGTTCGGTCTCATTATTATTACTGTTACAACCAGATTAAAGTCTTAAAGCAGGAGCGTAGCTAAAGCTATCCGCACTGGAGATTTGAGCCCACGGTCATTGAGTTGTTAGTCGAGATCCTTTGACTACTCGGTCTCTTGGGCTTAAATGATTAAGAGAATTCAACAGGAAGGTATTAAGTATGCATGTATTTATCGATAACTTAAGCATTAACTTAAGCCTTTGCTAAGAACATTGTAATGCTCACGGCTCCTTTTTAAATTATAAGAATTATTATAATTCTTATAAGAATAATTATAATTCTTATAATTCAATAGTTCTTATAAGAATAATTATTATTCATATAATTATGTATTATGTGTTTACTTAAGGAGTAAAACATTATGGTGCGTCATAGCGCACCGTTAAATGGCCTGCAGAAACCTCCGGTTATGCATGTAATGGGTTTTTATAATAAAGAGTTATGGGGAAATGGTCGCAAAGTTGATCTGATCCGGAAAGTTTTTCAATAGTTGCCCTCTTTGGATGAAAACATGTCAATGTATCATCAACGTCATCAAAATGTCGCAAAATTTATGGCCTGTAGGTCGAACACAAGACAACAGCACTGGCAGACAGACAGACGGACAGGCAAGTTTATGTCGGTAAAAAAAAAATTTCAAGTCAAACTTAGCGCAGAAATTCAAACGAAGTTAACGAAATTGAATCGATTACACTTTAGTAAATAAATGTACGGCTGAGGATTTATTAGTTGCGGAACGATGACTAGTCGGTTGCGCATCAAGGCTTTCCTTTTTCAATTTTTACCAAATCATTCAAAATAGGTGTGGTCTGGCATTGTTATCATGGAAGAACTTGCGTTCGCTAGTCTTGAGTTCTCTACACCTTACCACAGTTGTTCGCTGTAATCTTATTAGTTGTTCACGATCTTTCAATCCTTACGTGGTGTCAGTTCAGTTCAGTTTTGCAACCTTTTGTGCAGTCTCATCCATCTTGGACAGAGTGTTGTTGCGTATAACGTACTTTTTATCGCCTCTTAGCGATTCCTTGAAGAATACGTTGATTTCGTTTCGAATCAATCGCGATCCGCAAATGTAAATACGGACACAGGAAATTTTTTAGTCTTAGTTCATATAGCACGCGAATGTCAAGCTTCTACTTATAACTAATGGAAATGGTTCGACGCTATGGGATGACATGTGCCGGTTTTTCTCAGCGTTGAAACGGGTTGTCGAGGGGTTAACCAGAGTGCATTAAGTGTTCGGACGACAAGACCATTCGCGTGGTGTTTATTCTCCCTCAAAATTTCAAAAAAAATTTCCATTTCTAACGTTTCTCGACAAAAATCGATGATAAGTTAATTGTATGCAGATGGGACGGAACCATTCTTTGAACAGACTCTCAGCTCAGTAATCTTACAAAGAAAAAAAAAACCATTTATATAGCATTCATACGTCTAACAGATCACATAAATTAACTGCGGCAAGCGTAGACTATGTAGGTCTCATGGAGGCCAAAACCAAGCCCTTATATGGCAGCAGAATTTTTGATAATTTTGTGATGAAGGGAAGTGAAGAAATGTGCACGTCCAAGTGGTGTAAGGTATTTAATAATCAACCATTACCCATTTCACTTTTTCTGTATCGTTTTATAAGCTTACAGGATATACTCGAACAATAGCCTTCACAAAGATTAGATTAGAAAAGCAATGAATTTTCTAGACCACAATTAAGTTAAACTTTTCGAAAAAGTTCAGTTATAAAAAGTGTGTAGCATTTTTTTCAATTCAAGCGCCCTTTGAGGCTGAAAATCGTAAATTTTCATTACATGAATAAATATTTAGTCATCGCTTTAAAATTGATATAAGTAATGAGTATAAATTTTACATTATTTAGTGTTAGTTAACAAAATGTCATCGTCAGACTACTTGAAATTTTCAAAAAATTCTAATTTTCATTTTCACCTACCGAAGATAGGAAATATACTAATTTTGTTAATTTGTTTGTGTAAGAATTTTAATTGGCTCACTGCCAACACAATTAATACAAAATAAAAAACTTTCACAAATATTTCACTTATGCGTAAAAATCGTTCCACACAAAAGCGGACCTTAGTACGCTTCCTTTATTAAAAAATAAAAATATCGTGTACGTACCATATGTTGTTTGAAAATAAATGGAAAAATATATGAGATGCTTTTTAAAGAAGCTGCGGCTCGAATTCAATGAAGAATTTCGAACAGAATATCTTTCTCCTTGACTGTTGTTGCTCATGATTGCGAAAATTGTTTCTACTTCACACAAGCAAGTCAAGTGTGAGAAAGATTTTGATCCTCGTACAACTTTGCAATACTGAACAAGTAAAAACCATATAGTGAGCTATGGCCCAGCGTTAAAAACCGTACACTACTTCGCTCAATGCGATCATTCATATAACGACTTTTTAAAATAAAGCGTTACTTTCGAAAAAATGGTCCGACCCGAACTATCTTCAACAGCGTTTAGTCGTGGGCCAAATTTTACGTCAATATATCTAATTTCAATAAAATATGTAAAAGATTGCGTTCTGTACGTTGAACACAACAAGGTAGACAGAGGTACAGACAAGTTTCGAATGAAAGTGATGTATCGCTATCAATGTATCTAAATTCAATAAAATATGTAAAAGATTGCGTTCTGTAGGTTGAACACGACAAGGTAGACAGAGGGACAGACAAGTTTCGAATGAAAGTGATATATCACTATCAATGTATCTAATTTCAATAAAATATGTAAAAGACTGCTTTCTGTAGATTGAACACGACAAGGTAGACAGAGGGACAGACAAGTTTCAAATGATTAGGAAAGTGATGCTGTGGGTTTTTCTGAAGGGTCTTTGGGTTTTATAAGTTTCGAATGATTAAGCATATGATTCTGTGAGTCTATATCAAGTTCTCTGGGCTTTACAAGTTTCAAATGATTAGGAAAGTGATGCTGCGGGTCTATCTCAAGTCCTTTGGGTTTTACATATATTATTAAGCTACCTTTGTACCACAAGTGGTGTACAGTGTAAAATTGGAACTAATAAAAACTTGATAGATTGTCTTGGTAGATTTTCATCTAAAGCACGGCATAAAAACTTGCTCGAGCAATCATAAAATTCTACATGAGAAAGTAAACATAGTTGATATAAAAAACGAGCAGCCATCAATGCCCTAAAAATGTTATATTGAATCTTTAGCACATATTGATCTTAACCTAGGAACAAGTAATCATTCGAGCACGAACTTGACATTAGAGAAGAAGAAATTCTTAACTTAAAGTCAAGAAGAAACATGGAACAAAAAGTTGTAGAACTATTAAAAGCATTGGCTAGCGTTAGCGGGTATCAAAGATTCGTTCTATAGGCGTTTATTACTTTCTTTATTTTTTTTTTTTTTTTTTGTATCAAATGTTAAAAGAGTGTTTTCGACACAATGTCATCTGTTGACATATTTCTATGATACTTAAGAATGAACGTTCATGTTGATATGAAATAGGGTTAATGGTGTTTAGATATGTGTACTTTTATGTAAATATTTTAGATTCATAAGCATTTATGCTACGTTATGTGCACTTACTTGGAAATTTATGTTTAAATGTATTGATGAGTACAAAAAAAATTTTATATTAAAATTTAATCTCATAAGAAGCAGATAAATTTTTTTTTTTTGTTTTCATTTTTGGGAATGAAGTCTAACGATACCATTTTGAACAGAAGAGAATCATTTGAAACAATTTTAGTTTCGTTACTCCGGATGGAGGTTAAACAAACCAAAAAAATTAAAATTTTTATATTCGGGCAAGGTCGATCGTTAAGTAGCCTACATTGCATCGTTTAATATAATTTTTTCTATATTTTTGTCATTAAATACCCAAAAAGGCAGACTTACATGTCCCAAGCCACTATTGTCGGCAGCAAATTTTGATTACGTTCCTGACGTGTCCTGACGACTCTGATATGGAAAGGATACGGAAAATCGAAATAAGGCGTTTCAAGTTTATCACAACCAGTTTATGTGTCAAATTATTAACATTCTAAGGTGTATGATTTCTTTAGAATGCTCCTGTGAGGAGGAGGAGATTTCGCAAATCGTTTCATCTCAATCAAATTTCGTAGATTTGTCTAGCATTTCGAAATACGAAGCATTAACAGAATTTTTTCGAAAGATATTAAATATAGCAAACTTTTATGCTTTGCATCATTTCAAACATCGTATATATACGCGATCGTATGATAATATACGATCTTGGCTTTTTTATATGCCGCACCACTTGTCGTATAAGGGTTTATTAAGTTCGTGTGCAAGTCCAGAAGGACTTGAGATAGCTCTATACCGATCGATTCAAAATCACTTTTTGCATTGATCTAAACTTGTCTGTCCGTCTGTCCGTCTATCCTTTTTGATTATTTGTGTTCAATCTACAAATCACAATTTTTGAGCTATGTTGATGAAATTTGATACATCGATATTTGGCCTAAGGGCGAAGGCTATTAAAAATGGTTCGCATCGGACCACTTTGTCGACCACTACCCCTGTAACATCTTACTTTGAAAAGTCGTTCCATGGAAATTGCGTTCAACGAAGTGGAGTAGGGTATTTACTGAATGGTCAGCATCCCACTATACTGCTTTCATTTGTTTTATGTTGGGATTAACCATTAAAAGGCCGCAATCGATTCATTTTTCCGGAAGTTGATCGTTAGGCCAAAACTGACCAATTTTAGCTAAAACTTCTCGAGAATTGCGACGTGGATGGCAGACATCACGTGAAATGACATGCAGATTGACAGGCAGGCATAAAATGACTCAAAAAATGAATTTGAACCGACCGATTTAGGGAGCAATGGCTTTAACGCAATTTCGTCTCTATCCTCACAGCTGATAGCATAACTAAAAGTTTGTTTTGAAAGTCAATAAAAACAAACATGAGGAAGCTCATAGAAGATTTATTATAAGTTCTAACCGCGATTCACTTTTCCAAGAAAAGTTGCCTGCATTGAATTGTAATGTGCCAACAAACCTACTGCGTTCCTTTGGCGTTTTGGCGATAGGATTGTTCGTGAAAAATTGAAAAAGGCTAGCGGGCCAAATGCTCACAAAAATTAAAGCTTCATAAGCGAAGAATGAAAAGTTTTTACGCAAAAAACTTAAGTATACTATCTAAAAGGCTTAATACTTTTTAGCCAATCCATTACAATATGTACTATAGATAGTGATTATTGAATTAATCCCAAGACGAATGTTTCTTACTTTTAATTTCATTTAACAAAATTTGCATTTCATTCATTTATATGTTAATTTAAATTACTTTGTGATAGTTCAAATCTCAAGTCCCCAAAGCGGACATAGGTTAAGTATGAAAATGTGTGTATGTGTGTGTGTGTGTGTGTTCGATACAAATGAAAAGCTTCTGTCTAACTCGAATATTAATGGCTTCGTGTTTGTAAATTGCTTATGTACAATAGAATGAATGAAAGAATTTTTCGCATATGAAACTCTAACAATGCATTTCAATACATTATGATGCCAAAGCAAATAGTTTATCGGATTATATTGATGGGGATGATGTTCGAAATAAGCTAATCAAGAGTTTCATTTACTAAAGTTTGATCTAATATGCGATTTATTTATTTATTTTTTTCTTCGCGATTTTATTTTCCATTTGAGTTTTTATTTTTAAGTCGGTTGCGTTCGCGATGTGCATATGCAGCAGTTACGATTTATATATATATATATATATATGTATATGTGTATATATGTATATGTGTATATATATATATGTATATATATATATATATATGTAAGAAAAATACCACTCACACAAATCTGAAAATGTCACAGAGTAATGCAAGTCGAGCTGCCGCAACATTTAAATGCAAATTTTTGCCAGTTTGAGACTAAGATGGTTTTTGTTAGTTAAGCAACTGACTGGTTTCGTAAATTTGTTTACGGATGTACAACTATCCTCATCACTTGCCATGTTTTAAGGGTATTAAAATATATATACATATACATATACATGTATATATATATATTTATAATACATGTAACAATAGCAACTGTGATAATAACAAACAAAATCTTACTTAGTATTAACATTAGTAATAAAACTTCTCCAATCCTTTCTTCCTCTTGTTTTTCATTCTTGTTAATCCAACAAACGGTCTTTATTTTATTTTCATTTTCATTTTGCCTCAGGACAACTAAATGTTTGCAGATTTTGTTATTTTATTAAAGTTGAGTATGAAATTCAAAAAGTTACTTAATTTACCATATTTGGGAACTACTGTTTTTTTTTTTTTTTTTTTTTTTATCAAATGCTTAGCCTTAGTGTATATAGTAAGCTATTCACATTTGTTCTTGCAGTTGTTTTTGTTGTTGTCGACTTGAGCTGTTTATGCCTTTGAAAAACTGATTCTATTTGCATGTAGATGACTATTGTTCAGTTGTATTGGTTGACTTTGAGGTTAAATTAAGCTAAACGCTTTATGCTCCTTTGGGTGTATCTTTCTATATATATATATATATATATATATATGTATATATCTATTATGAGAAAATAAGCTAGATTCTCTTTGCGATTTTAAAGATTTTACATCTGTTTCCGATCTGTGCTCTTTTATGCAGACTTCAAGATGAATGAGTCATTTGCAAATGCTGAACATATATATATTTTTGTATGAATGCATGTCTTTTTGTGTAAAATATATATAATGTCGTAGATGTAAAGAGACCACAAGAGTTTTCAAGTTATTCTATAACTTTCAACTAAGCAGACTTTAAAATATTTTTAGTTTTTAAATTTGCCTCTCAAGAGAATTTACTTCGAATCCGAGTCATAGTTAAAACAAGTTAAAGAAAGAAAATTATATTCGGCTAAGAGCGAATCTCTCATACTCTTGATTGATTGTAACTTGAAAATGTTTTCTTAATCGACGATGTTTTAGTTGTGGTCGATCGTGAAGGATTTTATATTAAAATTTTATTTTATGTAAATTTTAGATTAATTATGGGCGTGATTGGAAATAAATTTTGCCATTTTTTTTTTTAAAACAAGTAATCCGAAGACGAATGTTCATACTCCTATCGAAATGATTCGAATATCCATAGTCCTAACGAAACAATCCATTTATTAAAACATGCAGTTAGGGAGAAAATCTTTAGGTAGCTTTACATCCAAGACGACATAATTATGGACATTTTACTATTTTTTTGGGACACATCAGAAAAAGGAAAGGGTTGCGCTGATAAAGTAGCTTGAAGGACGACATAATTTGTTGTTGTATTGTTAATTAACTACATTCCCGATTTTACTTATCACTCGAAAAAGTGCTTAAGAATTAAGCTAATGGAATGCTTTTAAAGCAATCCAGTCAAATCTAACGGTGAAATCGTGGCAGAACTAAATTTTGAAAAATGGAATATTAAAAATTTATTTTTCACATAAAAAAAAAAAAATTGTTTTCAAAATAAATTTTTATTACAATTGCAAGTTCCATCCCCATCACTGTGAGAACCTACTATAGTTCATTGGTTGGTGCGGCTCTCTCTTAAATCACCTGTTGATCTAGAAAGTCACTAAAATGAATCTCAAATTTTTGTCTATCAGCTGGAGACTAAAGAGCAGTTCTTCCCTTAAGTTGAAATGCGTGTAAAAAAAAAAAAAAAAACCGTACAACTCAACTTTAAACAGTTAATGTTAAAAAAAAAAAAAAAAAACCGTACAACTCAACTTTAAACAGTTAATGTCTGCTTATTGTTTCCAAAAAGAAAAACAAATTTTATGGGAGCAATCACAAGATCACAAGGTATTGAGAAAAGCGAAAAGGTACAATGATTACAATTATTAGGGTTAATATTTTGAAGGCAATAGAGTACTAGCCAAGGTTAAGATTTTACCTGTTGTTAGTTATTTAATATATATTCTCTTTGAATCATGTAAGGGGTTTATGGTTAGAATATCATAGTTATTTATTAAATTAAATTCTTAAATGTTTATTAAATAAATTGTAATTAAATTGCCAGCTCTTTGCGAAACATAAGATTTCTGTTCTGTAACCACACCAGTTGAAAAATGTATTCAAAGTGTGGGTAGTAGAAGAAATAAATTTTCTCTAGTCAAATTTCTGACTTTATAAAACATATCTGACATAGCATTGATATTGGGATTTTTACGATACAAACTTTAACTTCTCTACAACAAGCAACACCGTACAGAGTATATTATTAAAGCGTAAAGAGATGGATGCTAATGAGCAACATTGAAGGCATTGCATTGTTATTTTGTTTTAAACTGGAAAAGTATGCAATTAAAGCTGATGCAATAATTAAATTGGCTTGGAATAGTTAGAAAGTCATTTGCGAAATTTCATGCAAAGAGTTTTCCTCTATTGACGATGACACAGAACGTTTTGGGCGAGTTCCGCTTGATGAGATTGAAAAGGATACGAATTTTTAAAGCCTAATGAAACTCTTGCATCCGAACTAGTCAAACTTATTGACACGCTGGAGGAAAAAACACCATTTATAGGCAAACGAATTTGAAAAGTGATTTTGCTTCATGGCAATGGCTGCCCATAGGCGACAAAAGCAGCTCTGACAAAATGATCTCCAACTTGGGCGGGGAACTTCTCTGGAATGTGGTTTATTCTTCAGACGTGGGTCCTTGTGATTACGATTTGTTCCAATCGTTGCTTTTGTATTTAGCCGATCAGTTGCTTATAAAAGTTAAAGTTTTGCGAAACTAATTCGATGACTATTTCACCTCGAAAGTAGGAAACTTCTAAAGCGAGGTTATCCGTAAACTATCCAATAAGAAGCAAAAGACTATAGACAACAATGATTGAATATTTCGATGGTTAGGTTTCATAACAAATACATTTTAAATAAAATTGAATTTCATCAAAAAATGCAGAGAATTTATTTGCATATCTAATATATACGTTTCGATGCTGTAAACAATATGGTAAATTTAATTTACACCCATACTTCAGTAATAAATATAAAAATTGTCTGTTATTAATAAAAAAAAAAAAAAAAATTAACATAAATTTCAAGGAAATTTAATAATTTATTATGATTATCATTTTTGTGATATTATTAAAGCTATGTCGTCATAATCAGCTGTCAGTTTGTACTATAAGCGTTGTATGTCCCTAGCTACTCTACGTAGGTAAATTGTGTAGTGCGCATTGCTCATAACGGATATATAAATATCTTTTTTGTCTTTCTTGTTCACTTTCCATTATTCTTGCCATGTAATGCATAATGATGATGCACTAACATATGTGTTATAAAGCGCCGCCTGGTGTGACGCCGTTTGTGTTTGTGTTTGTGAGCCTGTGCCTGCACATATGGATATAACAATGCACCTGTAATTTGTCAAAAGTTTATATCTTTTTTATTTTTTGTTTATTAGGACGTTCTACGTACACGCATATATATGCATATGACATTTTTTATGTCGTAAGGGTCGTTATATTATGTTATTCAAATGTTTGGGATCACCATATATTGTTCTAGGGCAAGAGCAAACCATACAACCTTAACTAAGTTAAGTTGTAATCTCTACCGAAAAGGTACATATCTTTCTCTCTCTCTCTCTCTCTCTCTCTCTCTCTCTCTCTCTTCTATTGCTTTTCAATATTTTGAGTCTCTTTCAGTCTTTCTCATTCACTTTTACTCTTTCTCTCTTCGTCGCCGTAAGTCTTCCACGTTGTCCTTTTCATGTACCCTCTTCCACTCGCTCTTTCGCTCTTTCGCTCTTTCGCTCTCTCGCTCTCCCTCTCTCTCTCTCGCTCTCGCTTTCTCTCTCCCTCTCGCTCTCTCTCTCGCTCTCGCTCTCTCTCTCG
>KK502450.1:402274-418530 GCA_000688735.1 Glossina austeni
CCTAGTGAATTATTTCGTTTTGCTAATAAGATGATAGAGAAATTCTAACTTGCTATCGCTGATCGTTACTATAGAGGATTTACATATGAGGAATTGAATTTAGTGAACCTTCTCAGATATGTTCGCATATAAACACTAATAGGATCATCTAGTAAAGTTATTATTCGACTTAGGCTGTCTAGACTATCAAGGCAAAGAAATTTCTCGGATTCAATTATTAAGCCACACTGGGATGATCAGATATCGCTAGCAGTTCGTTTAGGCGTTGCTAAGGCCTACGGCAAGCTACAAGGGGTTCCCCAGAGCAACGAACATTGTGAACTTACCCCTTTTGGATTGTCTACTCCCAACAGGAAGTCAAAGTGAAACTTCTAAAGTGAAAGTAAAACTAAGAAAATGTGATGATCTTCTCCTCGCTCAACATGAATTACGATGATTGTGCGAGAATAAAGTAGAAGGGGGTAATAATAGCATGTGTTTTCATTAAATTGCTTATAAAATCTTAAATCGTTCGGTTTAATTCTTTGCATACAAATTTTCTGCAATGAAGCCTGGATTGGCCGACTTAACCGCGCCGTAAAAGTATGACCAACTTTTTGGTTGTCCTTGCTAGAGTTACTTTTTTTAGCTATGGTGTTGCCACATGTTTTTATAAGTGGCTTCACTCAAGTCAGTTTTTATTGATCCCGCTTCTGTCATAAATTCTTACGTCATTGTAAATAATTCATCATTTTTGGTCGATCGAAGAGAAGAAAAACTACTTGAAGGTTCGATATGAAAAGCCTTCCGAAGAGTCCAAAGGGGATTAACGCAAATCCTGTCCCTCATTGAATTGATTTGAAACAAAGTTTGCCTTAGGACGGGTGATAACTCTTTCAGGACCCTTTTCAATGTGTAAATTTTAACTGACAGCTTACCAATAAACTGGCTTTTTAACCGACAAGCTTAACTCGAAGTCAAATTACATGCTTTCGACAATTATAGATTTTGCTAGCGTTGTTAGTGACATTATTGTCATTAACTTGTTATTTATTGTGATCGATTTTGATACCTGTTGTGAGTGATTTTCTTGCTGTGATGAATTATTTGATGCTATTAGGGCTACCCATAAGTTATCAATTATTTTCGCAAGATACCATTTTTCATTAGCCCGGCGGCAACCAGACACATATAAACATACTTTTTTTTGGTGTGATTCTTCAGCCAGTTTGTTAGTAATTTATTCCCAACAATATAAATTTTTTTTGTAGTCCTGTAATAGTATTATTATGCTATAATATTAATCAATCGGTCTTTCTTTGTTCATATTAAAGTCGTTAAAAAGTGTATTTTCTTAAAATAATTTTTCTTTGACAAGTGAAATCCCACACTGTCAACATTTAAATACTTAATGCATTCTACATAACTGTCTTGCAATGAAATTTCTTCTTATAATGTCGCAAAGCAATTATTAGAGATAAACTTAACGGAGCTGTGTGATTGTCAGGTGAAATAACTAACTCTTCAAATTACTTATAACGTATCAATCAAATAAACTCTCAGACTGTCCAAAGTTGTTTGCAATACATGGCAATTTCTACACAGCTTTGAACGAGACGACGAGTTTACGAACGAATTACTGGAAAATGAGAGAAAACAGAATTCATGCAAAATTTCTTCTTCTTAAGGCACACATGATAACTAAATGCTTTCTTTTTTATGCAAACTCTGATGCCTAGAGAAGCGATAAAAGTGAAAACATATCACTCCTAAGTGATATGAGGGCATAAAGTTAATATTCTTCATGTTTTCAAAGCACAAAAGAAAAAGAAAAAAATGGCATTTCATATGCTTTCTTATGCTAAGTTAAAGAAATGCCTTCTTATGCTAAGGTAAAGACTTAATTTTTTGTTTTAAAAGTTAAAAAAAAAAACATTTTTTTTTATTTTTACTCAAAGAAACTCTCCGTCTAATACTTTTAAGAGCAACAACAAAGCATAAAAATAACATTACTAGTGTTTCGAGGGCAGACAGTAGGTGTCTTTTAAGACTAAAATATGAAAAGTAGACGTTAAAAGGTTCTCTTTTTTTTTTTTTGTATGCTTACTTTACTAACTTCTTAGGTTTGCTTTTTTTTTTTAGTTTTAGTTTTAATGTGTGTGATAAGATAAAGAGAGCAGCTACACTATATTCACTGTTTGGTAGGTAAGTGAAAGCAAACGCCTTTGATAATCGAGACAGCGCCTAATTAGCTGGTCGTCTTCAAACAAAAATGAAGAGTTTGCTATGTCTCTAGGCCTGAATTTTACAAAACATAACTAATTAAGAATAGCAGGACGTCTCTAATGATTTAATCTGAGTGTCTGTAGGAAACTGTAACGTCACGATGCCCGCCAACGTTCGAACTGGCGTTCGCCAGACAATTCCTATAAGCTAAGCACACTCTGATTAGTATTGAGTCCTATCATCATCTTTATTTATTCGCTTTGGGAATGTTTGAAAATCACAGCCACCAATATGCTCCCCGAAGGTCCGTACCCAGCAGTCAGGACTTGCCATTATCACTGCCAGAAGATTCCTTTCCTAAAGGGTTAGTCTACGCAGAGATAGATAGTGAGTGGGTCCCTCAGCACTGTCGAGCTTAAATTTAGACTTAAAAATACTTTATAGCGATACTTTAGGCGACCGCAGTCACATTTGCTTACCCAATTAAAAACAATAAACCTTGAGACGAGTTTTGGTTAAGCCAAGATGCTTACAACATTTAGGCCCTTTCTTCGGTTCTGGAAAAATCAAAGTATCGGCCAAAGTCATTTTCATTTATTATTATTATTAATGTAGCCAGAGAAATAAATTCAAAGACTAAAGCCTAAAGGCACTGGCATCGACTTTATTGGAAACTCTACCACACTCGAGATCGTTTGTCTACTCAGCTTGTCATTCAGGGGGATAATTGTTACTTAAAACATTTAGGTGACTCTAGTATATACGATATTCTATTGTTTTAATTTTCTAAAGACTAATCAACGAAACGATTGACTGATAAGCACGTAAGAGGTCGATGAGAAGAGCCTTAAGTTGCTTAAAAAAGTAATGCATGCAAACAAGTATTGAATGTTTTGCTCAGGAAGTGATGTTAGTGCGACAATTATTTGGGTATATGATAACTGATGATGCAAATGCTGCCTGAGAAAGAACTTTTTTAAGCGAGAGATAGATGATATTCCGGGAAATGTCAAAAAAAGTCAGCATGTACGAGTTGGTGTTATTACCAAGGATCAAACATCCATTGCTAAATGATGTAAGCCTTTTGGAGAAAGATGACAAGCAGGAGCCCATTATTTCACACAATTTTCAATATGCTTAGTCTTGATTGATGACAATAATGTGCGAAACATATCGTTGTGGAAGCGAGTAAAAACTTGATCATCTACAGTGGAATAAGCACTTGCAAGTTCTCTGTCGGATTTTTGATAATATCTGGGGCGAAATTCCC
The DNA here is from genome assembly GCA_000688735.1 of Glossina austeni. Classification (NCBI taxonomy): domain Eukaryota; kingdom Metazoa; phylum Arthropoda; class Insecta; order Diptera; family Glossinidae; genus Glossina; species Glossina austeni. Next base: position 405,750 of record KK502450.1, read on the forward strand.
TTTGTTTTTGTAGTTTCTTTGTTGTTTGTTTGTTTCCCATGTATCGAGCTTAGCGATGGCGGTACTTATATGAAGTTAATGCTGCTAATTTAAGAAAGCGTTATTCAGGATCTACGATCTATAAGAGTTTTGTATATGAAAGGATAAAATACATTTCAACATAATTCACTCTTTTATTTTCGAAAAATCAAAAATGCTTCACAAATTTCTAAAAAGACATGGGTCCTGGCACTGAGAAATTCATAGAATTGAAGTTGTAGTGACTAGAAGTTTGAAAGAAACGCTGAGTAGAAGCAGCGCATCTTGCGATAAAGCCTATTGTAGTGTTCGAGCTAGTTACGCTGTGCGTTTGATGGGATCCGAAAAGCATTGACGAATATACTTGAATTAATTATGGGGTCTTGAATAGTTATGGGGTCTAAAAAAGGATGGAAATGAGTGTGTGATTAATTGAGTTGGCCAACCATACGTCTTTAACGGCTTATTAGAAATATAGAAAATTCTTTTAAGCACCCATCTATACACTAAAGTTAGGCTATTTTTTGATTTAATCTCTACGGAGGGCTTTACATAAGATTAACTGAGTTTGAGAAAAGCGAGTAACAAGAAGAAAAACATAGAGAAGTTTCATTACAATTGCTTTAAGAATTTGGCGGAAAAATAGTAGCACGTCATTTTTGCTGACCGCAACGTCTCTATCAGTATATCGGCTATGCTCTGAATGACTGGTGAAGAAAGAAAAATATTGACTACTCAAGTTTGCTTCTTTAAGGGCTCAATTTTTTTTTCGCAACTAGTTTACACTTCATAGCTTGTTCACTGCTCATAACGTGTTGCCTTGAAAGCTGTTTAACGAAATAGTTAACATCATTATCCTTCGAGATTTCTAAAATGGCGGTATTTAGAAAGTCATCTCGAGCCTTCTTTCTTGTCATCTATATATGCACATATATCTGGGTAGGCTTTCATTTTTGTTTTGTATAAGTTTTGTTTAATTTTAATTTGTCGCTAATGTTTCTGTTGCTTTTGTTCGCACACAGTTTACACACAGTGTGTTAAAAGTTAAATGTTTCTCTTCACCTTTATTTTCTTAGGTGCAAATCTACATGCGCTTGTGAATGCAAGTTCTTAACTTTATGTACACATATGTCAACGGTAGTGTTTATTTTATTATTATTATTATTATTATGATCCATATGTGTGTGTGTGTGTGTGTGTACATTGTGTTGATTATAACAGTATAGTACTTTAATGCGCGACTGTGAAATAATTTACATCCTTTTTGCGTGAAAAACTCATGTTTAGAATATAAATGAGTTTTAATATGCATTTTGCAAACACTTCTCTCTACATATTGTTTTTTTTTTTCTTTTTTTATTTTTTTTTTAACGTTTATCTGTGACCGACACGAATACCGCGAACGACACAGTTATATTAACGCTTGTACCGTTTCGCTGTTATTAATTATTTAATATCATTGTTGCATTTGTCGTTGTTTGTTTAGTTATTCATATGCGCTTATATTCATGAACAATACAATATTCGAATGCATTGCAACAGTTAACGGCTTATTTGCAATGAAAATTCATTTCACCGTCTAAACAACAAAACAGGAAAAGGATCGTTATATAGACTCGCGCAAAACATTATGAAAACATTGTCCTCATAATTAACTACTGCGGCTTTAATGCTACTAATGGAGATACCATTAACAATATTGCGTAAAGGAATTAATCGACGAGAGATAGATAGATCAGGATAATATGGCTTGTTTCCCCCTTTGGAACATAATTTGCTAAAACGGAAAATTAGAAAAACTTTACAAAAAAAAAAAATCGGATATCATTGAGAACAAATTTCGATAAAACTTTTTAAAAATTTATTATCAATGAGCAAATCGTTAGTAGTTGTTAGGCTACATTGTTAGAATACATTATTTTTTCGCCATTTATTTGTTCAAATACAGTTTAGAAGCCCTCAAGGGCCAAGATAATGCGTATGTGACTTTAAAGTTAGCAAATGAGAATATTGAAGGGTTAAGGTTAGCGATGAAACAACAGTCGAAAAGTGGGAAGATAGAGTGGACACCAGTGAGAAGGTGAGGTTCGAGGACCGTTTGAAGAGAGACGTGAACAAGGATGGAATTGGGAAATGTATCCTTAATTTTTTCTACTGCAAGAAGGATCAAAACTGCCCATCTTCTAAGTTTACCTATTAAAGAATCTCTTTCTACTGGCACCAGGTATATAAATAAGTCATTACCGGCTATTCTGGGAAATGACATTACGTTGTTTGCATATATTTGTGAATGTGAACTTTAACTTCCTCCCAATTACAGTCTTACACCAGATATATAAATAAGTCACTACCGGTTATTCTGGGAAATGACATTACGTTGTTTGAATATATTTGTGAAGGTGAACTTTAACTTCCTCCCAATTACAGTCTTACGTAAGCATAAGTTATCTCGCAAACATATACAGAGCATAGCTTTTTCAAGCTTGGAACAAGCCGAGCTCTGTGCCCATGACCTTGTAACAAGGGCAAAAAAAAGCGTGGCTAAATCATGAATGGGGTAAAAAAGACTCATAGGTAGATAGATAGTTCCAAAAGATTAGAAAGCTTGTCAGAGCACTAATAGGTGTAAATGGGTGCAATGTGGTGTAAACTTACCACAGGAAATTCATATATCGAACTACTATTTTGACTCATATACAATCATAATATACAAAACACACTATACATCAGTGACTAGTAGGGTGACATATAAAACAACAATTTCTAAGCAACAATCGACTTTATTCATTAACATAGTCTTCTTCCAGAATGACAGTCGGCTTGCTGCTGATTTGACTCTGAAGGGCAATGATGAAAGTAGAATGCATTCACTGCCACATATTGCTTGACAAAGTCACTTTATTTCGGTTAAGCAAATCTAAACAGCGCTCTGAATCATTAACAGTTTGTTGCTTTTGATCTAAAGTGAGCGAACTCGTTACCCATTTCAGACAGAGCTTTCCCAAACACAAATGTTCAGGCATAATAGTAAGTACCCTACGTTCTGCAATTCACTAAGAAGTTAGTTATCTCACGGTCCTTCACTTTTCCTGTTTTCTACGGAACATCTGCCGAATTGTGTTGTCCAGAGCATTCAACAACCACGAAGGATGTAAGGTCGCGTTTAAAATAAGCAAACTATCTCGCTTCGTTTCAATCTAACAGAACGCAAATAACAATTATCAAGCCGTTTCTAAATTATTGAACATTTGAACATTTATTTTCCATCTTTTTGTACTCTACACCACTTGTGGTATAGGAAAAATTAAGTTAGTGTGGGCGTGTGTAACACGCAGAAGGGCTTAAGATAGAGCCACCTTCCATTATAAAGAGCGATTCGGAATCATAATCTGAATTGATCTAAGCCTGTCTGTCCGTCTGATGTCTGTCCATGTATTTTTCTGTTCAAACTACCGTTCGTAACATTAGAGATATTTTGAGGAAATTTGGTAAAGCGATGTGTTTTGACCCAAGGACAAACGCTACTAAAAATGGCTCGGATCGGTCCACTTTTTCGGCCACTGCTCCTGTAACGCCAGTTCTAAAAAGTCGTTATATGGAAAAAAATTGCAATTTTCAAAATTTCTCGACAAAAAAAGTGGCTAACTAATAGTATTTCGGTGTTCTAAATTGGTATGAAAACCTTGGATCGACTGAAGCAATTTTTAAACCCCCTCTCATATAACAAAAACTGAAGCTCATACGACAAAAAGGTATACTTTTTAATGCGTCAAGAAGAAAATTATATCATAATAGTAATTTAACATAAAAAATGAATTGTACCTAATTTGGGTCATTCCGTTCTACTTTTTCGATACCACTCTAATAAAGATTTTCGCGAAAATTGATCCTCTGTAGGCCAGAAAAGCCTAAGTTTTAATAGGTGGAAATGAAAATTGAGCCATAATAGTAATTTAATACAAAAATGAAGTCTCCAAAATTTAGACCATCTATGCTTGTTTTTGGATCCTGTTCTATGTAAGGATTAAGCTTCCACTACATTAGGTTGCATACTCATATGAAAAATATGGGCCGTTATATAGGAACAAGATATAATATCTGTGTTCTATGATAAAAATAAGAATTGTGTTAGACAATACGGTGTAGGGTATTTAATGGCCGGCCTTCCCTGACTACAATTTTCTTACTTGTTTTATCTTTTTTTTTATCAGCGTGAGTCGCCGAGAGGGTAAAAATTGCGACTACCAAGCTCACTGCGATAGAGTTTACTTTGGCATAACACTTATCGATTGGGAACGCATCCCTTAGGCTGCTATGTGCTCAAAATACTATTTCCCAACCGACTTTTTATTGAAAAAGATTAATAATTGTTTTTATATAACCATTTTTTTAAAACAAAACTTTACATTGGAAGTGATTGTAAAAATCTTTCGATTCAATTTGTTTTCAATACGGATCATCACCGTTGGTCAACAGTTTGTTGCCAGTGAACTAAAATTTTATTAATATCTCTCAAATTTTGCAAAGCCCAATATTAAATAATCCATAACTTAAATTCTTTCTTTAATGACTTTCAATCAGGAAGAATTGACTCGATATATATATAGCAAGCAATAATGAAAGCGATTTGCGATCTTTTTTAATTAAACCACATATGCGATTAAAATTTTTTGCATTTTAATAAAAGTCGAGTTAAACATGCAATTATTGGCGATGTTCCCCAACCTGGGGAAAAAAAATCAGTTATTAATTATTAGTATTAAAATAAATTAAAGTTTAATTAACTTATTAATTATTTAAATGTTAATTATTATTATGAATTCTTTAAAGTAATTTATATATTATTGAATTTTTATTACTTTTTTATGCGATACGTTTTTGTGGTAGATGTGTTTTTTTTTTTCTTTTTTTTTATTAATTTTTATTGTCGTTTTAGCGGTCATGTAAACAGGATATCCGGTTTTTTGTTATGCCTTAATACGTTAAGTTTATTCCATTTGAACGCTAATAAAATAATAATAAAAAAAAAAAATAAAAATAAATAAAACAAAAACAAAAACAGAAAAAGGAAAAAGAATGCATCGAGAATTCACCCCCTAAAGTTTGCTTTTCATGTAGTCGCAAGAAAAAAATTCCTTTAAGTGGATATGGGCTATAAATGCATGTTAAAAAAGTAACTTGTTGCTCGTTTACATTGCGGTTGCTTTTAAGCTTTAATAAATGTTGAATATGATGATAAAGAAGCGGAAAAATGAAAAAATGAGCGCAAAAAAAAAAAAACACAAAAAGAAAACAATAACAATAACAATAAAAATAGCAACATGCGTTTCATAAAAAGCGTTATTTAAATATTAACAATTCATCCGCTGCCGTATGGTCTATGAGTAAGTTTCACCTGTGCACTTGTTATTCACTTTACCGAGCCTGTTTGGTTATTTGTTCAAAATGTTAAAGGCTTAAGTAAAATAATATTTATTAGGGGGACCCATAAGTAATCAATTATTTTGCATTCATAGACAAAATGTTTCTTTGAAATGACATTTTCAGTTTTTAATCGTTTATGTAATCACCGTCGTTTCAACCCCCTCTTGAAAAAGTGGGCGTGATTTAAAATACAACTCAAGGTGCGTTTGGACAAGAAAGGTGCGTTTGGATAAGAAATTAAAATTTTTATTTCGTAACGAATGCTCCAGTGACCTGAACAAATGGTGGCCCGACGGTGCTAGGTCTGGAGAGTATGGAGGGTGTGGTAGAAGTTCGCAGCTTAACCGCTTAACTTTCTCTTGAGTATTCTTCGCTGCATGAGATCGGGCATTATCTTATTGGAGTATCACACCTTTTCTGTTTACTAAAGCTGGTCGTTATTCTATGAGTGCGGACTGTAACCGTTGTAATTGTTGACAATACAGGTCAGCAGTAACTGTCTCCCCAGGTTTCGATAGTTCGTAACGTACTATACCAAATACACAATGACACCTTCCTCAGGAATAGGGTTGGTTTAGGGGTTGGAAGAGGTCCCTCGTTTGCAGACATCCATTGTTACGATCGCTTTATGTTATCATAAAGGGCCCACTTTTCATCTTCAGTTACGATCCTAGACAAAAATCGATCTCTGCTTAGCCTGGTGAGCGTGGAATTACAAATTGTTCGCCGAAGATCTTTATTGGCCTCAGACAACAGGTGTGCAATCCATTTTCCTTGTCTATGTGCCTTGCCAATTTCTTTTAAATGCCTTTGTACGGTGGACCAAGTACACACAAGGCTTCTTGATAGTTCCTGTATAGTTAACCTTGGATCGAACTCCATTAGAGATTTTAAGGCGTCGTTATAATTGAAATAAAATAATTGATTAGTTATGAGTCCCCCTAATATATAAACATATACATATGTATGCATTCATATTTTATGCACATATACAGCCAATAAGTCATAGGCTAAGTGTAAAACCGAGAGCAGCCAATATGCGTCGATAGTAATACAATTCATTCAAAATCATAGGCATTGCAAATGTGAGTAATCTGTCTTCTTCTTCTTTCTTTTTGTTATTTTAGTATTCGTCCATCAATGTTTTAAGTGAGGCTATCATGTGTTTAATACTTCGAATTTCTAATGTAAAAAAAAAAAAGAAAAAAACGGAAACCATTTTTTTCCTCTCTTTGGTTGTTTTTTTTTTTTGCTTCATTCTCTTGCCGTTAACTGAAAAATGTGAAACTCACCACCACATGAATTTTTTCATTTTTATTCTGTGTGTATTTTTCACCAAAAAACATCTGAGTTGTCTTCCTCTTTTGCCGTGTGGTGATGAATTGTGTTGCCATACTTTTTTCGCGTACTCACGTTTTTCTTTGCGGTTTCCTTTTTCTGTTAACTTTTCATATGCAACTGATACGTGTATATGTGCATATATATATATATATATATATATATATGTGCAACTATTCAGGCATGCGTGCGTGTGTGTGGGAATTCCATTAAACTCTAACTATGTTCGGTATTTAATTAAATTTTGGTATTTTCTTTCAGTTTACTTTGCCTTAAATGTTTTTATATTAACTACCGACACTGTAGTACCTTAAGTTTGCCACATTAGCTGACATTAAGTATTCAAAAGCAACGTGTATTCAAAATCACTTAACAAATTGTATTATATTTTGAAATATTGAATAAGTCCAAGAAAATATTTTAACTGTGACTTCTTCATCTAAAAATGTTGTCGTTAAGCTATTCACAACACGGTTTCGTGAAGCTTAGCGCAAGTCAAGTGCACTGCCAAAAAAACATCGTTTGCAGGATTTTCTCTTCTTCGAATGACAGGATAGCTGAGTCATGACAGCTGGTGAACGCTTTATCATGAATCGGTCAAAATAAACAAAACTTTTACTCGGGTATGATGTTAACAACAACTAAGGCACCTGAACTGAAAAACAGTCACATTGTGTCGTGATTTTTTGTTTTTTTTACAACAGCCAATCACTTAGACGATGTCAGAAAGAAAAGAAGAAAGAGATAGCTGCAGCCTAAGTGCGATAAGTTATATACCGTCTTTACCGACTTAGCACTCACTTAAGCTAAGACGAAAGAAAACTTTTCCGCATTTGAGATTTGAACTCATAAACACTGACTTGAAAGTCAGCTTTCTTACCCACTTGACCACTCAGGCAGATCTTGGCCACATTTGGGAAAAAGCTTTAGCAGCATTGAAACTTCCGTGGCCGTAAAGCCTAAAGATACTGTTTCACGTTTCATATGAAGACCTCTCAATATTACTCAGTGCAATGCAGTAATAGTAGGGCGCTCTGGGGCACGAAGGGAAATTCTATCACTGATATTTTACTTCTTGTTTGATTTTCTTAGATATTTTTGTGTACCATGCAGGTGTCCTCTTCTCGTCCATCAGTTATCATCCTAGTTGTTTTCTTACTCTCCCAGTTATTTGTTTCATTATACTTTTCTTGTCCCAATAGTCCTCTTATCTTCGGTTAACTTATCTACTCTTCTTGTCTTCCGTCTTGTCCGATGTCCATCGGTTATCATCCTAGTTGTTTTCTTACTCTCCCAGTTATTTGTTTCATTATACTTTTATTGTCCCAGTAGTCCTCTTATCTTCGGTTAACTTATCTACTCTTCTTGTCTTCCGTCTTGTCCGATGTCCATCGGTTATCATCCTAGTTGTTTTCTTACTCTTCCCAGTTATTTGTTTCATTATACTTTTATTGTCCCAATCCTCCCAGTCCCAGTCCTCTTATCTTCGGTTAACTTATCTACTCTTCTTGTCTTATCCTCTGATTTTGTATTTTGTTTTTACTCTAAAATAGGTAAATATTTGTTTTATTTATACATATTTATAACGCTATGACGTCTGTATATACATACGAAATATAAATAAAATATTAAGGAAAACAAATATTAAGAAGAAATAATTCCCAAGTATTTTATGGCGCATAGACATGTTGTTTACTCGATTCGGAAATTCGGGGGTGAAATACCTTAAGATTTGAGACCTGCTGCTGAGAGCTGCTAATTTAGAACATTTTGTCTGTTCATTAGAATTTTTGTGGGTCCATAAGATTCATTTTCAACTTTTTTTCGCCTTTTCAAACCAAGCGAACGTATATAAGTTGAACGATAAGTATACGTACAGCATCCCCAGCTAAAAATAATTGAAAAGAACGATTGTTTCTTTTCAATAGTTTATTGACGGTTTTTTTTTTTTATATAGAAACTTGAATATAAGCGCCGTTACCAAACTACTGAAAAGCGGAACAGTAGGTGCTCAAGCTGATGCATCATAAGCAAAACAATTCTCAGTTGATTTTAGATGAGTAGGACGAATGAGAGAATTTATTAAAATTTCTGCCAATAGTCGGTGAGGCTTGAATCTACTACGAACTACTTACTAATTCTAAAATTCAACTTCTATATGCCATTTACATGTAACTAGCTTGCACTTGGCAGCCTGGAAACACAATTCAGTGCTTATTCAGCTTAAATTTTTAGTGGTTTTAATGATTGAAACGATTTAAGTACTTTTCGACAGAAAAATTTAATTTTTGTTTCTCTTATTCGATTACATGTCGAAAACGTTTGAAAAAACTTTTCCATAGAAAACTAATTTTAACTGAACTAGTGTATGCATAAGCTGCGCTTAACTCCTAAGTTATACAAAATGTTTTCAATGCTAGTGAATTATTAGTGAATATTGAAAGATCGGTCAATACCTTGCTTACGTCATAACTTTCCTTTCTACAATTTACACGCGATTTCATGTAAATCTACATTTCTTTAAAGCGTAAATATGTCGTATAGAGTTTCCGTAAACAATTGCATCTCAACAATTGCATTTCTTTTATTTTACTTTAAGCTTTTTTGAGAAATAAGGCTGTCTGTCATGTTGTCCTGACTCTTTGCTGTAAATGTGTCATAGTTATTCTAACGCCTAAATATAATCCTAAGCCTAAATATAATCTAAAGATTACGAAACATAACTTATAGTAAGAGTAGCGTAGTGTGTGAGTTTTATCCGGGAAGAGCAGGCCGTGCTTATGTCATTCCACATGGAATCAGATGATTTGGTTTAAGGCTTTAAGAGGATGGCAACGTTCCGTCTAAAAGGTATTGACAGAAATGACAAAGAGTCGTTTACTTCCTCTTAAGAACGCCTTTAAAGTCGGCAGACGTGTTGCCTGAGTTTCACCAAATCAATCGATCTCCACGTCCTTTTTTCTATCAGTGTATTTTAAGTCAACTATTTTTATAATCAATCGATCAGCAGACATGATCTAATTCTAATATTACTTAGGGGATGCAGCTGTGTAAGCAAACACTCTGTTTACAGGGTAAAGAAAACAGGCACAAGTCCTAGGAAAAATTGAGAATTGATAAAATTTAGTGATAAGTGCGAAGGGTTAATAATAAAATCAAAATACTGATCTGCCAGTGATTCGTATTATTCAACAAGGAAGTCAAAGTACGAGACACTTGCAGAGGACCTAAAACTGTTCTTTAAATTAAGGTGCGAAGTTATATATAAATTTAACTGGCAAAGCCACAAATCAAAAATTTCATTCGGGTAAACGAAGTCTCGGAGGAAATTAAATTAAAAATTTTCGAAAATTTTTTAAAAAAATATTATAAACAAAATATGACTTGATTAATTAATTGATTAATTAGTTGATTAATTAAAACCTAGAATGGACAATTTTTTATACTCTGCCAAAAAAAAAAAAAACTTGACTGAGAAAGTGAAAGTTTACTTAATCACTGTGACAAAACCAAATGCTGCGAACAAAAGTGCTGTGAACTAATACCACATGAATTCTTGATCGATAATCTTTCCAAAGGTGTATCATTTTAAATTTTACTTATCCTCTTAAGTTGTGGCCCTTTTTGTTTCTTCCAGCGCGATTTTCAAGCAAGCAGCAGGAATTGCTTCAATATTTCAAATTCTTAACAGAATAATTGAGAATCAAATTTGCAAAGTCGGCAAATAGAATAAAACATGAATTTTAAGATTGCGTAAATTTTTGATTGATTTTATTATTTGCAAGTGTAATGAAACGACTCAACTTTATGTCAATTGAAAAGCGAATTATTCATGTGCTTGCTTATCAAAAGGCAGCGACTACAGCTTGCATATGTGGATGTGTGTGGAAGTCAAAAAAAAAAGGAGATAATTTATATCTAACTTGAAGTAACTTAAAATTATGTGTACATTATTAATGTACTACGTTGTGTCTGCATTAGCCAAACGTAACTGATACTTTTCGAAGGCGAATGCGCCACAAGCACTTTGTAGTACGACATAAATTAGAAAACTTATGGCAGAACAAAGTACATTTCATTCAGAATTCATATATTAGAATAGGTAATACGATACAACGTTAGATAAATCGGCGTATATCTGGTGGCCTACGGCGCCTATATGAAAATGATAAAATGGTTGCTTTTTTTCGATGGCTTTTTTTTTTTTTTTTTTGAGATAAAAGCAAAGGTTGTAAGCTGGCTAAATAATGTCCAGCTATTATGATAGCTGATGACGTGTGATCTATTGTCACAGTTGTTTGTTGCTAATGATTGATATTTGGCAGCATTAGTTATGGTTGCTTTATACTGATAGACATTTGCATAATACATTCTATACTTCTGTCCTCTTATATATGTGCGAAAATGTGTACATTTTATATTTCTATAAAAGAAGGTTAAAGTCAGGCAAAACCATTCCACAAGTGCCCCACAATATTTTGCATTCATGATACCCTGTTGTCATAAAAGGGCTTAATTTTTGTGAAAATGCTTATATGACAGCGGGTCACGCTTTGCACAGTAAATTCACAGGTCACAACACTGTTCTGAAATAATTTTCATTGTAAATCGCAAATATTACTAGTACTTGTTGTTGCATAAAGGCTTATATTTATTTACTTAGGATGGTAAAAGATGGCTTAGGGCAGAGTTGCAAAAATTGTCCCACCCCAGCCGAATTTTCAACATTCAATTAGAACGCCAAAGTGCTCTTTCTCACCGACTTTTGCGGACTAATATTAAAAATGGAAAAATTTCTCAAACTGAAAGTATTTGGATACAGTTGTAAATCAATAGATTTTGATCGGTTTTTTGTTGTAATTGCTGTCATGCGTTTACTCAGATCACATCAATTCCTTGGCTCTGCATTCTTCATCCACTGAGAAATGTATGCTCTAAATTTCAATGGCTCATCTTTATTTTTACTGCTGCAGCAGTTTTATAAAGAAAATGAATCTCATTGACTCGCTTTAGCGGTGCATTGTCGAGTATATATCGATCGATATCGTAACAATTAAAACAGATCAGAAAAATCATATATAGAAGTTGTCCAAAATCATTAAAAATGCTTTTAAATTATTTTTTTTTAAGTTGAAAAATCGAAACGGGTCAAACTGGCTTGCCCGGTCTTTTTAATCTTAAGCAATAAAGTGTATAAACGAAACAAATATGAAATCCATTGGGAATAAAGCTCTTTTGCATAATTCTTTTCATTGAAAAAAAATCTTAAGCACAAATCCATTTGATCACATCTAACGTAGGGGCTTTCAATTCTGGGTCGCCAAATAGGATGAATTTTTTTGTAATTGTTCCTGACCTGAATCGGATTCATCGCTTGCGCATGCACGATCTCGCTTACATTCAGCTATCCAGTATTTGAGCATTTGTCGAGTGGAACAGGTTTCCTACAATGTTTTATTCGGCCTTTCTCTAGTTTCATTTAACTTATTGTCTCTTTAAAACTAATGTAGAACTAATAACCACTTCAAGGTGTTCACTTCACGAAAAATCAAATGTCCTGGTTATGCTAATGCAAAAGGAAAAGGAAAGGAAGGCTAAATTCAACTTTTTATACTTCATCTTAACTTTTGTCTTACTTAAGAACAGTTAGTTAGAACGGGTGGAGATTTAAGACTCTTGGATCACCTAAGCAAGAATACTTAGTGCGGACTTGACGTTGGCCACTCAACGCAGGGTTGTATTTTAGGGGTTTAACTTCAAAATGTAATATTTGCCTAAAAAAAATTTAAGGGAAATTGAAAGAACTTTTAAATTTTGGAGAAAGCAATATGAGACGATTCGTGAGATTGTCGACGTTGTGCATTTTTTGCTTTTTTTTCTTTTTTACTGATAGGTGTACCAATGACAATTACAATTGAACAAAAGCACGTGGGGAAAGGTAGAAAGAGATAGAGAGAAGCCGCGAACTAGTGTATGCCTTTACCAACCAAATGTATGTCTT
>KK502450.1:424084-441839 GCA_000688735.1 Glossina austeni
TGGCAATAAACTATACCAGGGATGAGTAACGTACGGTCCGCTTGCATTAAAATTTATGTATGAAATCTTTACTTTTCAGGACAGGAACACGTTCCTGTCCAAAAAGGAAGTACCGGAACGACGTTCCGGAGCGTTCCGGCTCGACAACACCACTGCTTACACTTATAAGCTTCTGCTTGTCGAAAGAGAGTTTAGGGCCGAATCGATACCATTTTCGATCTTGAATTCGTTTGAGATTTTTAGGCAATTAAATTAAAGTCAGGTGCTGCGAAAATGGTAATAAAAGCCTAAAGTTTTTCTCTAGACGATTGTATATATATTTGATGCATAGACGCAAACCTTTACATTTAGATCATGGGTATCGTTCCATAGTGCATGTAGAGCTGTTTTAGTTTGTTTTTTTTTTTTTTTTCAATCACATTATCTTCATCCAATTGTTAATATTTATCTGATTAGAAACTCACTCGCATGTCGTATTATTTTAATATATAACTGGATAAATATGAATAATTATTAAAAAGAGACAATAAACATATATATTAAATTAATTTATTATAATATGAATTATTTATGTTATTATACAATAAGTAAATTTAAATAAATTCGTGTATATTCCTATCGTTCCCCTCAATTTTCTATTCAATCAATCTCTTTTATTTATTTACGTACACATGTGTCAATCAGAACGTATGATCGTTTAAGGTTTATTCATTGAAATATGTATTATCGTACAAGGGTTTTAATTAATATTTGAATGTACAGCTCAAGGATATGATGATTTCATCATTCATTTCATTTGTATATGAACTTTACATCAGTTGACGATGGTGAACAGGAAGAAATTTTTCGGATCACGAATGATGGCTTAAGCTATGGTCTTTACAATTACCTTATAGAGGGATATAATACCAGATGTCTACTTGGAAATTCTCGAGACGCAATCGATTAACAGCCTTCTTGCAATATTTCTTTTGGAGGCTATTGACTGACTGCCTTTACGGCGAGCTATTTCTTAAAAAGTGCTTTGTAGTGTTAAAAACAGATTTTTTGCTTAAAAGGTAAAGTGTTTACTCAATCTTAACCTTAAGACTTATAATCGTCTCTCAATTGCATATGGCAATCCATTCTTAGCACAAGAAACTCCTTTTGTTTTTGCAATACAAAGACTTATATCGAATGAGAGATAGAGCTCTACCCTCCCTCCCACTTGGTTACTGGTAAGCTGCTTGTGCGGTGTTTTTTCTTCAATAACAAACGCCCTAAAGGTTCATATACAATTTTAATTATATACCTTTAATCTGCTTGCTTAAAGGCCTTTTTTCTTTCAAAAGAGCCAAAGATACAAAAGATTTCCGTTCCTTATGACTTATGTACAAAGGTTGAACGACAAGTACATGCGAAGGGATCAAATGGTGTTTTGTTTCCGATATTTTTTGAAACAAAACTGGATTATAGCTGGGCTTGCTTAAAGCTACTTTAGACACAAGTGTCATCAGTATGTCCATATATACGAACTTATCCTTATCCCGGAACATAATAAATATAAACTTTTTGTATGTCATTTTTGCGTGCTTGACTTAAAGCGGTGGCACGTGAAGACTCTAAACTTTTGATATATCGTAGTTCGTAGTAGACTCAAGACTTAACGATATGTTAACAGATCATCCATTGGCCGAATATTCGTCTAAGATCCATCGAGTCTTATCAAATCTTTTTTTTTTTTTTTTTTTTGGAGCACCAGAGAACAACTTCGGAACCGATTTTGTAACTTTGAAATACTTTTATTTACAATTATCTAAGTACAAGTACAGCTGATCAGGAAAATCATTGGTTTGTTCAAGCTTTTCTTTTCACTGGAAATGCTGCCCCTGTGCCTAGTGCTTTACTACGTTTATTTCTATCCAAGCTTCCATATATTTTCTTTAAATAATTATTTATCTTTTAAAAAGTTTGACAAAATTCTTGTAATTATTATTTTGGGAACGTAGGTGTAGAGAAATTCGATGTATGCCGATTATGTACATACTGTTGTTGAATGGGACACGTAACATAAATAATATCATATTTACTTAATACCCGAATATATGCAATTCGTTTACATGCGTGCATTAATTTGTATATATGTGTTGATTTGTTTTATGCTTATGCGGAGGCCCATACATACGTGTAGTGTATCCCTTGAGTGCTGTTATTAAAAATTTTAAGCCATTTTAATTGAGTTGATTTTATAAAATTTATAATACTATGTTTGCGAAAACCTTTCAGGTACAAACAGTTGTGCACACATATATATATATATATATATGTATATACATAAATATATTTATATATATATATATATATATATATACGTATGGTGTTTGTATATTTAGCTTTATTTTCGGTTGCTGCAAATTATACGTTTTCATGAAATATGTATATATATATATATGCATATATATATGTGTATGTAAGTGTACATATGGGGATGTATATGCGTGCAAGTAATTGCGGTGTCGTTAACAAAACTTTTGTGGCATTTTCGTGTGCAATTTTTGTATGTTTTATACAGGGCTTTTACGGGGCCGTGAGTGTGTTTGTGGGTGCGCACCTTTCAAAAAAAAAAATGAAAATGAAAATGAAAATGATATCTGAAGATAGCTTTAAACATTTAAACTCTGAATGAATTTCATTTAATTATTTGAATAATTGCTTGTTTTTATTGCAAACGTGTGGTTAATTGCTAAAGCATCGGAGGAGTTTACAAGTGTGACTAATTTAGCATTACTCATGTAACACTGAAAACTTGTGAAAATCAAATTTCTATATTTGTAATCATTAACTACATTCGCTTGACTATAGTTCGCTTTTTGTTTTTGTTCATTTTGTTATTAGTCCGCCAGTTCTTATAACCGCAAATTAAGTGTAACGTGTAAGCAAGAAATTTTTACAACTAAAAAAACTTTGAAAAAATGAAAAATTTTAATTTTCCTCATTTACAATTCGACACACAAAATGCTTAGTGTGAAGATATCTCGTGATCGATTATTTTAGAAAAAGCGCAAATTTCATGGGAATGATGAAAAGTATTGTACGTCACGGCCAGCTATGTTTTTTTATTATCCTTCGTATGGGAGAAGGAGGCCGTTTTTTTTAAGCGCTCAGGAAGATCAAGAAGACATTGTTTGGAGTAGTTACGTTAATCAACGAGTAAAAACACTACAGTGGGACTCACTACCCTATTTCGCATAATACAGTTATGCACATACAGAAGCCTCTTATTTCAAAATAAGATGTTACAAAGGAAGTGGTCGAAAAAGTACTCCAAACCGAGCCATTTTCAGTAGTATTTGTCCGTGAGTCAAAACATGTCGATGTACAAAATTTCGCCGAAATATGTTAAAAATGTGCGAATTGTACGCTTGACACAGCTCGGCGTTTAAGCTCAAAAAGAGTGTGGAAGGCCGCCTGAGATAGCCTAAGGTTATTTACCTCACGAAAGGGACACAGTGTAGGGTGACTCATAGATGTTTTCAAGTCTTCTGTTTGCATTCTGGGGGCAGAGGCGTAACTGCTTTTGCAAGGAATTCTAGAAGAAATTCTAGGCCTTTCAAGAAGATTGATTCATAACGAAAAGGCTTAATCTCATGGTGTTCGGACGGTAGCAGAGAATGTGTCATTCATCGCCTTCAAGGACACAGTTATGTAGACATGCCTTCTCCTCTGGTGGAGGGAAGAGCTACTTAACAATTATGCTTTTCTTTGAACCATGCACAGAGCAAGCACTCTTCTCATAGTTTTGGACCAACTGCACCCTTCCAAGGAGTTCTATAAAGGATCAATTGTTCCGGGATATAAAATAAGCTCTTCTTTTGTTCGATCAGCATGACAACTGCAACTGTTAAAGACGTAGGGTAGAAATGCATATAAAAAGTTTTTTCAAATTTTAACTTACTTACGCAACTCATTTAGGAATCTCGGAATGCTTAAGACGAGTAACATTTTCTCACTACATTTGTACATTTTCAAATTATTTTCTTATTTCTAATCATTAAATTTTCATTGTTTCAGATGCCGACCAATCGAATACGAACTGGCATTTGATTAAACCGTAAAATCGATTTAATCCGAAAAATATTATTAAAAACGACCATCGTTCATATGATCCCATATGCTACGAATAGGACTAAACTGAGGTGCATATGAAGTTATTGCATAGCACCGATATGACTTTTAGTAATTATCGAAAGATGTGAAAATGCCCACGCGGTAATTCACTCACTCACTCGCTCACTCGCTCATACATGCATGCATTTCGCCATGAGTTGAGCAAAAAGTATATTGAAGACTTTAATAATAATCTACGTATGTGTGTGTGACAGCGTCAACATGTTGTAATTATTATTGAAAAGTAACAATAATAACATTTAATAATAAGGATGATAATAGTAAACAATATAAAGCAGCCATAATATGATTTTCTTTGCTTGGTGCCACTTGATGTTTATAAGAGTCAATAGAGCTAAATAAATCTATGGGGAGACAAGGCATGGACGACAGCTTAACAATATCAATGACGCCAGCAACAAGTTGATTTTCTCGTCGCAAGTTAAGTTCTCACTTGATAAATCGATTATAATAACCATATTAACATTGCAAAAAGAAAAAAAAAAAAAGAGGCGAAAAAGGCGAAAAAGGAAAATGTAAAATATATATATATAGGAACTATAAACTTCGATATATATATACATATGTATATATACATATATAAAAGCCATTAGCCATTTCAGAAATACAGTCATTTTTATATACAAGTTTGCATCAAGTGACGCGTGTCATAGTGACCAGCAATAAATAGCAAGTGTTAATTATTGCCTTGTTTTTACTGAGTGGGAGTAAGTAAAGTATTTGTGAAATAAAATTAATGGCAGCAGCAACTGTAACAACCAACTTGGTTGACTTTACTACTACTAATACTACTACTGTCACCGGCACTTCTACTGCTGCAGCTGCTTCTAGTAGTGGTGGCAGTAGTAGCAGTAGTAGTAGCAGTAGTAGTAGTAGTAGTAGTAGTAGTAGTAGTAGTAGTAATAATAGTAATAGTAGTAGTAATAATAGTAATAGTAATAATATAAAAGCCACTCCAGGGAGCTCGGTTGTGTATACAAAGCATATTGTTGATGACAGTCTTACCAAAACTACAGGCGGTCTGTGTCTGACATCATCAGTAAAGGCAACAGATGAAAATTCCAAATCATATGATGAATTCATTTCGGCACAAAAACGGGCTTACATTAAACAGATAAAACAAATTGACAATAAAGAATGCAATGCTTCAAATTTGACTGTGGCAACGCTTGGAAATGAAATGCCATCGCAACTTATCGATAATAGTACACAAACGGAAGAATTAACGAATTGCGATTTGACTAAAGATACTTTAGCAGTTAATAGCGATTTTATACGAGAAAGTTTGGATGAAAATTCTGAAACAATTTTCAGAAATTCTTTAAAATTATCTTTAGTTGAAGATACAAACGAGAATTTAATGAGCTGCGATGATAAAAGATTTAAAAAATTAAAATCTAATAAAAATCGTAAAAAAAAGTCTCAAAAAATTTTAAACTCATCGAAAATGCAATTAAACGATTGCGATAATCAAACGATAACAAATAACGATTCTTCCATAAAAATGTTGACTGAAACTAACCCATTAACCACGAGTGCAATTAATACAAATGAAAATATGAAAAATATTAATTTATCGATAACTAACAAAAATCGTTGTTATAATCATGAAATCTTAGAGAAATCATTACAATATCATAGCTTATCACGAAAAACCTATTACGATGATAACAAAAATGATAGCTTATCCGTAACAAATTGCAATGATGAGAAAATGTTAGAAGAAACGCGTATCGAACATAATGAATTAAGTAATCGGGTACAAGCAGTGAAAAATTCCAAAAATTCCATTAAAACTAAATCAAGTAAAAATTCCAAATTCAAAAGCATTTCGAAAGAGGTTCAAAAAAATAGTGATAATTTAGTGATAACTGAGAAGAGTAGTGCAAATAATTGCGAAAATGAGCAGATATCTGATGCAAGTACACAAAAATCAAAAATAAACAATAAAATCAAATTTACGGAAAATGTTAAGACGGAATGTGAAAGCATGCAAAATGCTGAAGCGAATCGATTGCATTCAGAAGTGAAAGAGTGCAAAGAAATTTCTAAAGTGTCAAAAGCAGATCTTGCTAAAAATATCTTATCACCGCTAGGCAACGATGTTCAAAATCCTGGCTTAGTAATAACCAGAAAACATTCCTTAGAAAAATTTAATTTAAAGGAAAACAATTCTGATGTATCAGTAGTTGATAGTGCGACGCAGATTCCATCAGTTAATTTTGAACAGTCGAATGATGTAAATTCAAAGAATTCTAATGATATTCTGTGCCATGAAAGTTGTTTGTGTACGCAGAAAATTCCAGTCGCAGACAATTTATCGAATTTGACAAACGGTTTTAATATTGATAGCATGCATGATTTTGTCGATGGGAATCGCGTTCGGGTAGATAATGAGAATGGAGATGATGATGATGATGATAATGATAATGAAGATGATGACTTACCAAATTATTCGGGAAATTATGTTTATGAAGAACGTATTATCGATTATGAAAACTTACGAATTATCGAACATGTTATCGATTCTAATTATCAAGAAAAAGGTAAAGAATCGAAGAAAGAATCCATAACGAAACTTAAGACTGCTAAAGGTATAAACAAAAATTTTAAATATGAAAACGAAAATAAGGCAAAAGCTGAGAAAGATAATAATTTAGTTGGGAGGAAGATTATTGTTGTCGGTGCAGGTGTCGAAAATCAAAATAATTCTAAACTCGAATCAATCCTCAGAAACGATGATAATAATAATAATAATAATAATAATAATAATAATAATAACAATAATAATAAACTGCAAAGTTCCATTTTGTACAAAAACCCTTCGCTAAATTTTTCTTGTTCCGACTTGGTGGCCTTTATTGGAGAAAGTTATAAATTTATCGATAATCCTCAATTGTTTTACGATAAGGATAATGCGGACGTTCACACCATCGAAAGTAATTCCAATTGTGACAAATCGCCCATTGAAACGCGACCTTTAACAAGTTCCCCTTTTAAGCGTACGAAACGTTCCTTAAACGCGAATAATCAATTTACCGGTCATCGTTCGGTAGACGATAACAATAATACGCGTCGATTCTCCGGTTTAACAGCCGCTGAACGTTTACTGCAAAGTCTGAATTGCGATAATGTAAGAGATCACCGTTTAATAACGCAAGAAAAATCAAAATTATCGCCCACTCTAATAGCATTAAAATCGAAATTAACACCTTTGGCACCGCCATTTCAACCGGCAGCTGTTAAAGCAAAGTTATCGGCCGCAATTGCAGCCACAAACACAGATAATGCGGTTGCAGTGGTTACCTCAAACACTTGTACGTCTTCGTCGTCGACCTCCTTAACAAACAATGCCTTGTATTCGGTTGAGCAAACTATGGTGTATTATCGACAACAGCATCATCATTCTCAGCAGCAGAAAAAGTATTCACCATCTCAACAGCAACAACTACCAGTTCAACCTCAAAGCTGTCATACCTTAAGCACTGTGACGTCAGTAGCCCAGCAGCAACAGCAACAGGTGTCGCCTTCACAAACGACACAGCAACAAAAATTATTCGTAACACCTCATCAACAGCATTGTACGCAACATATTTTGGCCATGAGTCAGGGTATACCTCACATACACATACAGTCCGCTATAACTAACGGTAATAACGGTAATAACGGTGATATGACGACAAATCAGCCCCATACTCATTTTGTACCGGTGCAACTAATTCCGACGGCGGGTGGTCTGCCGTCTTGGCAGCCGGTAGACGCGCCACCCATTTATATGGATGCCAATGGGGAGTTGCGTACATTTTGCCCAGCGCATGGGCCACCAGCCACGGCTGTCGCTGTTGGCCATATGACGCCTGTAACAAGTCAAACACCAGCTTGCGTTGCTACCACTTTATTACAGCAGGCTAGCAATCATGCACCAATAAATTCTAACTACGTTACACCAAATGTTCATTATCATCATCCAGCTCAACTTCATCATCAACAGTCTAGTTTGGCGGCAAATTTGGGTACAGACACCAATGCTTCGGGCATCGCTTTAACTGTTCCTAATTCCGCGAATTCGGGCTTCTCTTCATTACGCATGAAAACACCCCAAACACTCGCTTTAGCTAGTAGCGGCAATAATTGCCTCATGAACACGACAAACTATTGCCCAACATCCCCAACAGTAGGCAACGCAACGTCAAATGTAGCAGCAGCATCGGCAACACCATCTTCATTATCAAATTTATCGAATTCTGGTGCGTCTCGTGTTCTTGTACAATTGGATGCTGCTGCTGCTGCAGCTGGCATTTCATTGCCTCTGCAACTGGCTGGCAAACGCAAACTATTTCGAGGTGAGTGTACGCTTTATTGCATTTGGTTCTTTCCACTTCTCGTCTTTTTTTTCTTCTTCTCCTTTTGCTTTTCTTATACTGTTTAATACACAGCTGCTACTTATCATCCTTCGTCTCTATGGACAACCAAACAATGTTCGTTTAATATGAAATTGAAAGAGTTGTTCAAACATGCGGTTTTTTCAACTTTAATTTAATTTTGCAATTTAAGGCGATCTCTTCGGTCGCTTTCCCTTACAATAAGGCCACACTATACCGCACTTCTATAGCACATTTGCTTTATGTGTGTATGTATATATTTTAGCTATAAAAGAAAAGAAAAAAATACGAAGTAAGTCAACGGCGTCCGAGCAAATGCCGCCATCTTGACCGTATCCTGCTGCGTATGCAGATGTCGCCTTTTTCTCTGGCTTGCTTTCTTAAATCATTCTTTTAGATTTTCATTCACTTTATCACAAATACATACACAGACGATTTAGTAGCTCTATGCGGTTAAATTGTATTTACTATAAAACTCGTTTGCTCTCTAACATTGTGGCATTTATGAGCTCGTACGATAGTTGCTTGTACGTATAATACGTATTTCTCGATAAACATGCCCTCCAATACCAATGCATGGACATGTACGTAACGTGTCCATAAATAGATTACGAATAAATTACCATAAGTTTCAGTTCAAAGTTTACAAAACTTTATTGACCTTTACTTAATTAAGCGATTAAATTAAATTTGGCTTTCAATTGACGGCTGCCCCTTAATAAATAAAATCCGAAATTTAAAGGTGTTAGATAATCGCAATTCTAATATGAGCATAAAGTTACTTGCGAGGTAAGTCATTTAAATCAATAATCAATCCGCCTGAGTGGCCGAGTAGGCGAGAGTCTCGACTAGCAACTCAATGGTCGTGGGTTCAAATCTCAAATGCGATAAAGTTTTTAATAAAACCCAAAGCCTTAGATGCTAGTGCTTTAAGTCTTTAGTCCTAGAATTTATTCTCTGGCTACATTTATAATAATAATAATAATAATAATAAATTAATAATCAAAACTTTATAGCCCATTGATTATCCGATACTCTGAACTGCTATGTTCTAATACAAGGCTTGATCCGTCTTATTTCTTGCATTGTCTGATCTATCTGTTATCGATTTTCTTATATTAAAGGTATTAAGTTTTGAATGTGCCTTAATAGCCCTCTATTCTGAGCGGGATCACAGAGGTATCACAAATCACAAGGCATTTTTTTCTGCATAATATGCGGAACGTAACCTAATAAAGAGATGTTGGAACTTTTCCTCATGACTATTTCTGCGGAATACCAAAAGTATGGTAAAATCAAAGCAATCATAGTAAGAATTCTTTTCTATTGTGACTGGTGACTGGCCTAAGTCATATTTGAGGTACATGGGTGGGGATTTAGAGTCGTCAACCTTAATACAATGAAACGATGAAGCATTCTTTTCCAATTTGCACTTAACATCGAATAAATTTTTAATTATCGTTCGCTCGTATTCATTTCTATGGCAGAAAAACTATTACTGATAAATTTATATTATCTTTACTTTGATGAGACAACCTCGGGCTATGTGCAATAATAATTATTAAGCATTTACTCTGCGTTTGATTTACTTTTTTTGTTGCGATTTACATTACAATATAGACTTAGAGCTTAGAATAAAAAAAGTAGAAGAAGAATTGTTATTTTCTATTAATTTAATTTAATTAATTTTTATACCCATCACGGAAGGATATCAATTTTATCAAAACGCTTGTAACACATCGAAGAAAGCTTTAGGGACTCAAACAACTTCTTAATCAGCATTAATTCCTAAACCGATTTAAGCGTGTTCGCCTACACCTCTATTTATCTGTCTGTCCGTAATGTTCATGATAAATATTCTCCTAGTCGCATAAATGGAGCTATTGGCTTCAAAATGGACAGAAACATCGAAAGTTCTTGCACTTAAGCTGATATTGAAAATGAGACAAATTGTTGAAATCACATGCCCACAGGAAAGCGTAAACTGATCGTAACTCTGTTTGTCTGATGAAAGAGAGAAGACTTTACTTTATTTTATTAAGGAACGCACTGCACTATTCATGAACGAAAATTGAAAAAATCATCCAAATCCATAAAGAACTGAAAGGGATCAAGTTTGCTTTTTCCCTTTAATACTCATAAGGTAAACAACATAGAATGTTGAAAATTATTCGATACATTCTTCACATGAAAATATATATAAACATATATATATTTATATTCATATATATATTTATATATATATATTTATGTTTATATATATATATATATATATATATATATATATATTTATTTATTTATATATTTATATATTTATATGTATATATTTATATATATATTTATATATATATATTTATATGTATATATTTATATATATATTCATATATTCATATATATATATTTATATATATATTTATATACATATGAAAATTGTGTATAAAAGTTGGTGGTTAACGCATGTTCTCTTGCGTCTTGCATGTTAAATATGGAGGATTTCTTATTTCTTAGCAGTATAAGCAATTGGGCAGGAATAGAATGCGACACACTATGTGTGTTAATTTTAAATTAAATTCGCAGACGTGGCGGACTAATTTTTTGTTGAGATTTCCATCGATACGGGTATCACATAAAACGATTTGAAGTGTGGATATGGATGGAGGATTATTTCTTGCCCATAAATTGCAACAGACAAACGCCATAAATTTGCATTTTTATTCTAATATCAGACACGCTCACGCAATATTATAGTGCAAAAGATTAGCCGCGATCGAATATAAATTTCTGCGAAATTTATTATGAATACAAAATGTTGTGAAAATTCTGATCATTTTTTTTTTTTTATGTGAAAAAACCTCTTTTTTCAAAGATTACTTCAAAATATTTTGCTGAAATTGTTATCCTTTGATAAATAGGCATTTTTTCCGTCTTTCCGACAAAATTTCAATGTCGTGTAATGGCAACTCACCTTTTGAGCACCTACTTTTCAGTCCTTGTCCCGTTAAAAATGGAGACGCAACTCGGCTAGACAATAGACACTGGCTTGTTGTACCACTACCAGAATTGCTAATGAAGATAGTAAAGGTGATAGCACATTATAGTGCAGTGTTGCTTTGTTCCCTGGATATGGTTTGCAAACTACGAGGCCAAGCGTTTTCAACCTGAAAATTTAAGACTTTCCTATATTGCAACCGTTTTTCCTTAAATGATTCGCACAATTGCATCAGTTATTATTGTTGATAGCGTTCTTTATTGTTGGTTTCTTTGCAATAGCTTATTACAAATTATGTCCAACTAGTATCGTCAATTGGAAATACTAAACATATTTGTCTTCGTGGGGGTTGTTAATAATTGCCATGACCTACCTTCGGTTACCTTCGAATAAATTCTTCTTCTTTTTCTTCTTCTTCTTCTTTTTCTTCTTCTTCTTTTTTCTTCTTCTTCTTCTCTTTTTCTTCTTCTTCTTTTTCTTCTTATTATTATTATAATTAATTTAGTCAGAGACTAAAGTCTTAAAGCAGTAGCATCTGAGGCTATCGACCTCGATTTAAATCCATTACCATTGAGCTGTTAGTCGAGATTCTTTGCCTATTCGGCCATTCAGGCCGATATATGTCGATATCTTCGTATGATTCATAAATTAAAGTGACTGTGTTCACTATTATCGTTTGTCAAGCTATTTTTGCATTTTTGCAAAGTCCTAGGAGTTCACTTCCAACTTGGATTCAGACGGACGGATGTACATGCTTAAAACGATTCAGAATTTGATGCTGATCAAGAATATCTGAAGCTTCCTTCTGGCCGTTGCAGACGTTTTGACAAAATGAATATACCTCTCGTATGTCCGTGATGCATATTAAAACGCACAGTGAAATATGAAATTTAGGACCACTACTCGTGCTTACTTGTTTTTCAATTAAGCTGTGGATCTTACTAAAAGTTGTGTTCATTTCTGCTTACATACTCTCCTTGGGATTAAAAATTTCGAATCAAGTCAATTGAATCGTAATGAACGAAAGCTTTAACACAAAAATCGAAAATTTTCGATTGCGATTTATTTTTCCAACAAGAATGCAAATGATATGCTGGAGAGAGGGTTTTCAATATTTAAAATCATTGTTGCTTTCAAGCTTTGGTGGTTTTAAATGAAGCAATTTTAAGTACGCATTAATCATTACCGACGAATGTAAGCTGGTGCGCAAAACCAAAAACGAATTCGAAGAATTAAAATCGCACTAACAACTCTCAATACGCTTATGCATAAACTGAATTTATGTTTACGTCTACTTAATACAAGGAATTCATTAAAAATTGAAAATGCAAAACGTTGAAGAAATGAGAGGAAGAAGAAGAGGAAAATAACCAGAGTAATTATCGAGTTGGATAGAGTTGACGAAATTATTTTGTGATTATTAACAGAAACTACGCAATCCAAACTTGCCACAATAAATTTATATATTAAAGCAGTACTGCGTATGAATTCTCTTCACAAAATACTACAAATGGCTTAGTTTTGCCTCACAAAGGTTTCAATTTTTAAGATAATCAAATGTTAAAATTTTTCGAGTTCTTTATTAAACTATGCCAAAATATTATATCTGCCTGATTTTGTGCCAGATTTTTCGAAAAAGGCGCGATGGACGCTCCTAAAGGGTTTTAGAAAAGAAGGAAAAAAGAAAAGTCTATCTTAAGTATTAAAAGGTGTGTATGTAAAAACTTAACCTAATCACAAGTAACTTAATTACCACAAATAAGACATAACGACAGACTTAAGTGCCGCAGACAAGAGAAATAAGTGCCAATTTTGGATTTTGTATTCCGTTGGGCCATTTAGAATTCGTAAGACAGTTAAGTCAACTTAAGGACACTTAGCTAAAATATCTTTCCTTTATCAAGTACCTGATGAATGTTTATCAGTGTTACGGACGGCATAAAAGACTGCGCACGTCATCTTCTGTCAGCGATTCGTTTTAAGAAAAATAAATACTTAACGCCATCTTTCTGAGTGTTAACGAAACTGTGATTACATTTTGGCTAACCTTGATTCGCGAAGTAGATGAAGTATGAGAGATGAATGAGAGAAAAAAAAAAAGTCAGTTAAACTTCATCTATAGTCTCGTCTCTTATTAAAACGAGCAGTTAAAGACTGCTTTGTAAAATTGCAGCATATTAAAGCGATACTACTTCTATTACCTACACAGGTGCAATATGAAATCGTTTATAGTGTTATATAACAAATTTGCGACGCCACGCAACTTGCCCGCATTATATTTATATCCTCACTAATACTATTTGCTTTTCATAGATTTAAAAAAAAAAAAAAAAAAAAAAAAAAAAAAAAAAAAAAAAAAGGAGGAAAAAAAAAAAAAAAAAACGCAATGACATTGAAAGCATCGATGACATTGATAATACCAGTGTTAATGCTGCTGTATAGTGTATAACAGCTAATTGAAAGGTTTATTACTAAATGGTTTAAATGCATCAAAAAAAAAAAAAAAAAAATTTTTTTTTAAAATTCCATTAAGTAATAATTTGTTGGATTTTTTTAAGCAGATTTAATTCGCTTTTGAATGAAAATTTTAATACTTTACACTTAAAATGCAAATATTTTATGTACCACAAAAATTATATATTCATTAAAAGGATTTGAGAATTTGTTAGAGAATTTTTCGATATATAATAAGATAGCAAAGATTGCCCACAGATTGACTCTCTAAACAAAGTCGTTAAGCCTTATGGTATAATATTTTGAGCTCACTTGCCGCATACAAAGAGTAATGGGAGGTGAAAAAAAAAATGTTAATCCCAATCCGGTCATGCCCGTAAAAGTGCCGAAATTCGCTAAGTTACTGGTGTTGAGTGCGAGCTGCTTCCCGACAACGCGAGACTCTCCGTGAGGAAACCAAGGAGGGTAGCGGAATACACTTCCTCTTGTCCAAAAAGACTTCTTTTTTATATGGTTGTAATACTAGCGAGACGAGAAGACTAGCACGATTTAAGTACTACGGACTGAAGACGTAGTAGCTGGCCTAAGAGCAAAGCTGTTGGTACATCAGATCGGTTTGTTATCCGCGATATATTGAAAATTCAAACGCAAGAGTAACAAGTGCTGCCTAAAGTGTTTGACTTCCGCTTCGAAGAAACCGTCTGGACTCTGTTCTAAGAGTGAGGAGTGGAACTTTGTGGAGCTTTGTGGTGACTATGGTCTTCAAATTTAGAAGTACTGAAGTAGTCTCATCTTATTTGTTAAAGGATGAAATGGTCCATACACATGAGTTTGTTCTGGCAACTGACAAGCAATCAAAATTAATGACCTGAGTTGTCCTGAGTTCTCAGGGCCTCTTATTTAACTCATGCGTCACAAGGTATTATAGAATTGAGTATAGGCAGCAGGCGTCTATGTTAAACACTCAAGACATTTGTATGGTGCAAACAACGCGGTTTAGAAATAAAATAAAAAAATCTTTAATATTGAAACTTGAGCTTTTAAATTCCTTTCTCACTTGCTTCTTATGTAAGATTATATTAAGTTTGTGTGGATAGATGCAATACTCAGAAGGACTTGAGATAAATTCACCTTCTACCTTTTAATTTCCTAATTGATCGACGCATGTTTATCCGTCCGTCCGCATTTTCTTCTTGTTTTTGAGATATATCGATGAAATTTTATACATCGGAATGTTTTGCTACAAGGATGAGCGCTGTTGCAAATGGTTGCAGATGGTCCACTTGCCACATAAACCCTTATTTTTAAAAGTCATTATACGAATAACTGTAGGGTGATAGAGAGGGTAGAGTATTTAAGGGTAGACCGAATTTAAAAAAATAACTATTTTTGTATTGTCTCTTATCGTGAGGAATAAGAATTGAGAGCTTAAAGCAATCACCGCAACTATTAAATAATCGTTCACTCATTGACGTCTTTTCGATGTCGTACGAAACAGTTTCCTCTTGCAACAGCATTGAACAGCTTTGGGAAGCAGCTTAAAAGAGTTAATCGGCTATACTTTTTGGCCAAGTGCTTCACTTCGAATTCCCATCATATGTCCTTTAGCAAGTTCTAGAGATTAACATTGTGTGCATCTGTCTGTGCTTAGAGAAACTGAGACGAAAACTTACCCCTTGCATGCAAGTGTTGTTTCCAGTTATTGCTTGCTGTGTATATCAGCAAACGAGAAAAATTCCTTCACTTAGCAAAGATTCCTACAATAAATATGTTCTTGTAATTTTGTGTATGTTCTAAAGGTTAGGTTCTTTGCCTTCATGCATATGGCTGTCGTTTGTTTAAGGAATGCTCCTGATTTTGAATATTGAAACACCACACATTTTCAGAGGTGGTATCTACAGCTTAAATAGACTTGATTCACACACAAAGAAAAAAAAGGAAAATTTGCAACAAATTTTAGATAATAGCTCCCTATAAATATTAACAAGGATCAGGATTATAGAAAAGGACAAAAATATAATCGTAAACAAACTTTCGATAAGCAAAAGGCTATAGTTTATCACTCGTTAAAAATGTTGACCTAAAGCATAAAATTTTCTGATGACTGTGGAAAAGGTAAATATAAAACAACACTTCACAGCTGAATTATATAAAAACCAAAAACCCTATTTACGTACTATTCTACGCCCTGATCCGTTTTAGCGGATTTTCAAATTAAACGGTATCTCTAGCTTTAAATTTATAAGGTGTGAGGAAGACTACCTTTAAGTGGCATAGAATTTTCATACCCAGTGAAACTTTTTAACGAAGCAGTTGCCATTCCGCGCGTGGAACGAAGGCACAAAGGTTAACATTAAAATTATTCTGGCCTTTTTAATAAACAAAACAATTTTATGACATTACAAATTCAATGAAATTATGACATAACGAAATATTTTATTTAAATACATAGACATTCGCTTTTATTATTTATATTCATTAAATGATTTTCAATATATTCTAATATATAATTACTTTTTAACATTTCTATGCACGCACACAAACTGTTTATGTTTTGAATATAGAAAATTCATTTTTTATATAATTTTAACTTTAAATTAAACTTAAAAAAAAAAACAAAAACTTACAATTAAAGGAGCTCGATGACCCTTACATTTCGAAAAGGCTGTACATGTGTTTGGTTAGATCTATACTCGAGTATGCCTCTGTTGTGTGGTCTCCTTCAGATAGGTGCCATGTAGATTCAATTGAATGTGCTTAAAAGCAATTCTTGCTGTTTGCCTTAAGGTATTTGGGTTGGAACCCGATTGCCTCTCTTTTCCTGCCTATGAAACAAAGTCCCTTCTATCTGGATATAAAATAAAAGGCCTTGGAGAGTACCATGAGATTAGCTAGGAGGGTTAATTATAAATTAAGTATGGCGACGTGATGGATTCATTTCTTCTTAGCCATGACGTCGATAGGGGTGTCAAATAAAAAAGTTTGAAGAGTAAAATCCGAATTGTAATACCCTAAAATGTGCACAATAAGTTATATAAAAAGATTTTTTTTTTTTGAGTAGCTGTTATTTAAGTGAACTGAAGGGTGGAATATGTACCAATCGCTTTTGGGCGAAAGCTTAGGGCGCGCCTTAAACTTTTATGAACAGTCACATACAAGTGACTGGGGCAAAGTTTATTTTCTACCGTTTGGAACCGTTAAATAAAATAAAATCTTATTTCAAAAAAACTGCAATAACGTATTGTAGAATACTTGGAAAATCTGAAAAGTTGAACTCAACGCATAACGAAAAATAATATTTAAAATTTAAAATCTTAAATGAAGTTTTATAAAACTTATAATGATTACGTGGAATCTCGTTCTCTTTGCTTTTTCATTTCTTGTCGTTAAGTAACTATTAAATGAAAACATTTTCCCCTTTGGTTTTCTCGTAATTAAAAGGAATGAAATTAAAAAAAACATAATTTTGAGGAAAGAAATATAATATGTGAAAAAAATCTTCAAAGGTGTATAAAAAACCAGGGGAAAAATTAAAAAAAAAAGTATTCAAGACCGTTAAAAAAAATTAATAAATAAAAAAACTTAATATTTTTGACACAGTTTTAAAATTTACTTGTGCCTATGCTTACCTTGAGTGCATCAAATTTTTTCAGTAACTGTTTGGTTTTTCGCGAGAGAGAGAGCGAGAGCGAGAGAGAGAGAGAGAGAGAGAGAGAGAGAGAGAGAGAGAGAGAGAGAGAGAGAGAGAGAGAGAGAGAGAGAG
>KK502450.1:450083-465506 GCA_000688735.1 Glossina austeni
AGTTATATTTAAATATAACTTCACACCCTTTTATTTTATTCAAACTTTCAAGCGTACTTAAGAAAAAAATTTACACAATATTTTATAAAATTTTCATTTCAAAATTTTGAAAACTCGTATGTTGAGGTATGGTTTTCGTAGAATCCTTAGGAAAAAGTATCCTCGCGATGGAAAGAATAGCTTTGTCTGAAGATAAAAAACCAAATATTTTGTGTTAGTAAGTGAGCATAGACCATCGTCGACCAAAGGATTTGAAAACAAATTGAAGTATAAATTTTTGGCAGGGTTGTATTTGAAGGAACATAATTTTTGAACGAAATCAAAGATCAAAGAAGAAGCCTTTGTACAATCGCTGATTATTCTGATTCAGGAGAAGTGTATGTGTGCGTTTCTGATAAACTGTGTTCACAGACTTCGCAAATAGAGTTTTGGGAAAAAGGAAGTTCAAGTTTAAAGTATTTGTGGTAGCAGACAAAGTAATGGCAGTGGTACATGGACTAGTAGTAGAGGTTTCCCAGCGCCCTCTCTAACAGAGTGTTACACCGACAGACTTAAAATTTTGAAAAATTATTCTTGACATGTTATAATATTCAACAACACATTAAGATTACCATAGTCAGTAATAAATAAGAACATTGTTGTCTAAGGCTGGCCCAGGCCAATATTCCCATGCAGATTGTGAACGCTTCGCGTAAGCAATTTAATCGAAAAGAAACGCCACTTTCTTGGCTGACCTCACAACGTTAAAATGCTTTTGATTTATTAAACCGATTAATTATGAAATAATAAAAATTTTTCAAAGACTTACATCATCAACCTTTTTGACGTACGAACAAGGACAAACTTCTTGCCCGACGGCACGATTTTAATGTACATTTAAAACAAAGGCCATTTTTAAAACAGATAAATAATTGATAAATAATACAATAAATAATAAAAAACACTTATCGATAATTGGGGATGTAATGACAGCTGTGGTAGTAAAGTATCGAACTTTCTATGATCCAATAGAGTTTCAAATTTAATCGACCAATACTGAGCACATGTCTAACTCTTGAATTTTTTTTTTTTTTTTTTNAAAAACAAAAACAAAAACAAAAAAAAAAAAAATAAAAAGGAAATTTTTTGTTTTTGTTTGCATATTTTCGTTGTTGTTTTATTACTGTTGCCTTATTAACGTTTATTATTAAATCAGGGTGAAGTGTTTTTGTGTTTATTTCACACCCTTCACTTACACGAATATAATATACATTTATACGAATATATTTATGCATGTCTATATATATATATATATGTATATGAATTGTTAACAATTCGAATTGACAGCTCTTAGCTTTTTTGAAATATTTTTGTGGTTTTAAAATTACTACCACAAGCCTTGATTCAATTGAATTGGTATTGAATTTGTAACTTTTAATGATTAATGAAATGAATTTAAGATGGATTTTAAATACAGAAAAGATTTTATTTTAACTTTACAGCTAGAATTATAAATCGATTTACGCATATCTGTATATCGGTCCGACTGTCCGCTTGCTTGGCAGATTTCTGCTCATATATTTATATATTTTCGGTGTTTTGATGACGTTTGCCACCTTGGATTACCAGATTGAACTATTTTTATGAACTCTTCACAACAAGGTGGACTACGAAAAAGTTGGTTTCTCTTTAAAAATCGGCAAGAAAATGTAATTTGGATAGCATGAGACCGTTTTGTGATCCTTTTCATCATTGTCAAGCTTTTTGCTAAAGATAAAGCATTTTTATGGCATAAGGGCCTTGAGGTAAGTGGCTCACATACTAAATATGTTAAATGTATGTACGAAGGTCATTGAACTATTATTTGATTATTCGTTCATCGAAGGATTTTCATTTAAAGTAAACTTCTATACGGCAAAGGTATATGATTTTTGATTTTTTATAACGGCAATAGTTGACCAGTCGTTTAAGGGGCATTAGTGTAAGGTATTGTAAATCGACTTAGCTCAATTATAACATTTCAATTTGTTTCATGGCAGCTTACTGGGGAATTATGAATTAAAAAATTTATTTATCTTTTTTTTTAGTTTTGCAAATTTTAATGCCCTTACGTAAGCGGTAAACTCTTTGCATACTTACATCGAAAAGTTTGGCAAATATTAATACGACTCCATCTGTTTATAGAGCATTCATGAGAAAAACACTAATCTTTTAACCTGATGATGACTTACCCTTGTTCATCTGTCTGTCAGACCACTTTTTCTCAAACTATTAAAGTTCGTAGTTTTGAAATAAAATGCTGATGATTTCAATAATCATGTTTTTCGCTTGAAATGACCATAAATCATTCACAAAAATGCTTTCCCAAAACAGAAAAAAAAAAAAAAGAAGAGAAACAAATACGGTTTCAATAATAATTTTGAACTGCAGCAATGATCAATAGGAAATAAGTAACAATCAAAGCCGTATGTACGCTTTGTTTGAGCACAAAGTATGGACTATAGCATGGCAACGGTTTCAACTAAAAGCAAAAAAAAAAAAAAATTGCGATTTCCACGTAATTTTTTCATATGTACCGTTAACCACCATAAGGGAATTTGCCTTCATTTTTTTTCGAAATGTGTTATGGCGAGAGCAAAAAATGTACGCTATAAAGAGTATATTAAATCTATCAAATGCTTGTAATTCAAAGAAGTGACCATCAAAGATTCCGGTAATCATTCATATGCTATTTATGATCCTAAGTAGCAAATTCGACTTGAATGTCTTCTGTCCGTCCGTTAAAATCAAAATAATACAACAATAAAAGCAACAATTTTGTCTCAACTCACCTGTGCGAGATTTTCCAATGCCCAAGAAGAAAAGCAAGGATTTTACACTTTTAGTACTCTGGAGGTTACCGCTTTTCCAAGTTATGACGCCTGTAGAGGAAACGAAATCTCTGTCAATAGATCTTTCTCGTACTTCCTCGCTGACAATGATACGGACGGACATTTAGGTTAAAATCGAAGATTGCTAAATGATAGGAAATAGTAGGCTTGAGATAGGTGATGTTCGTCTTGTCGTTTCTAGCCCTAACCTAAGCCTCCAGCTCTAGGCTTCTCTTATAGCTTTTCTTCATACTTTCTGATAGATAACAGAATAAACCTGAAACAATTTGGAAACTTTTGTTATATTTAGGAAAAAACTTTCTTCTATCACACTTGCACACATTTAAGCTCATTTACTAGACATTAATTTTGACCGAAAGCACACAAAGCTAACAAATAGATTTTCTAACTAACATTCTTAACTAGAAATGAAATTGTTTGCATTCTATAAATATATGTTTTGTTAATTATTATTTAATTATTGTGATGGAATGAATAATTATTGTGTTTGCGTTTGCCTTTAAATGAAAAGTAAAATTGCTTTAACAAATAAACAATAAAAACATGTGACATATATATATAAGTATTGCGATTATTATTATTATTATTATTATCATTTATTTAAATCAAAGAAATAAATTCGAGGACCAAAAAAAATAAAAACACACGATAAGCACTGGAAGATTAGATTGTGAATAAAATCAAAATGAAAGAAATTCTTCGTCTAGCTTATTAGAAAGATTTAAAGTTTATTTGTACAATTGCCTCGAAGGCATTAACTAATCATTGTAGATATTTGCAAAATTAGAAATTTTTTTTTATAGTATGCACACGTGCACACGTTGAATTTGCAACTTACCGTATGAGTGTTTGTAGTCTAGACGACTTGTGGTATAGGATACATTAAGTTTGCGCGGACGTACGTAGCACCTAAAAGGGCTTAAGATAAAGCCATCTTTTATTAAGCTTGCTTCTCCATTTGATATCTGTCCCGGTACGTTTATCTTCAATTTTCAGGACGTAATTTTTGATATATTTTGATGAAATCTGGAACATTATTGAAAATGGTTCGGATCGGTCCATTTTTCCGGCCACTCCCTAACATTTCTCGACAAAGATCGCTGAGTAATAGCATTGCGAAAATGTTTGTATCGGCTGGTGTAATATTTTTTAACCCCTTCTCATATAACAACGTATTCTACAAAAACTGAATCTTTATATGAGAAAAAGTTATGATTATCCACATTTCGTGGTGAAAATTGGCTCATAAGACTAAATTGGCATAGAAATCAAGCTTAACGAATTTGAACTGGATTTGTTTTTTGGTCACTACCGTGTGTAAGGGTTCTCAGNCATGGTCAGAGAGGAGGGAATACTACTAAGAATGTAAAAACCGAACTGTTAGAAACTTTGTTTACACATCCAAAGTAGGCGAACCTATTGAATTTAAAAAATGTATCCAACAACATTTTTTTGCAATTCAAAAAAGCGTGCAATTGACTCAATCATAACTACTTTTTTCGTGTACTGATTGATTTATGGGTTTCAATTTCTTCAACGAATTTTTTCGACTGATTATTATTGTTTTTCCCAAAAAGTTGTAAAAAATCGAAATAGGAAAATGTTTGACAGAATTGTGTTAATTTGCTGCATTGTTTGCTCGGTTCTATTCATTGTTGCTTTTTTTTTTTCATAACAAGTCCTTTGAAATTTGCTCATGCTGTTGATTTTAAGAAAAAACTTTTCAGTCCAAATTTTATGAAAGAATTTGAATTTGTTATCATACTAGTTGCAGTATAGTGTGGCCACAATAAACCGCAGTTCGTGCTCCTCGGCCCTCTTACGGTCATATGCCTGCATTCACACGATTCATTCCCTTTTATCGATCCAGTGCCATAAAATTTTGCTTGGAAACGCTTGATAAGCTTATGTTTAATAATGAACTGAAAATTGATTATTCGTAAATATACTTTTTTTGTTTGCTGTTGATATACAGAAAGCCTTGAGGTCATGAAAATGCATCTTGAAGACAATTCTATGGCAAATTCAAGTTTTTTACTTTGTTTTCTAGTTTGATAAGCGAAGGCAACTTTATTTACTTATGCGAATGACTACGAAGCAAAGTGCAAAGCGCATATTTACCGTTGTGCAATTTTCAATATATACCTTTGTTAAGATATTATGAACTATCGGTGTTCCGGATGCTATTATTTCATTTGTGTGTAATGTTTTCCCTTTAAAAATTTCCCTACATATAAGAACGTATGTGGTTGGTTTACACTGTACTAACTGTCCCACGTGGCGTATGAGTGATGTTTAAATGTGTTACGTGTTTAATTAAACTTTTATGTAATACGTACATATATAGAGATAAGTACGAGTTCTGAATGCATATGCACTCCCGCATGTATGAGTATGTGTGTGCGTTTGCGTGTGCGTATACATATTCAACAAATTCTAGGTTACAGAACATTTTTATGGGTTATAAATGTGTGGCAAAGTAGTTTATGATGAGTGCATTAAAAGTTTGTGGTCGGAAGGACAATGAAAATTTCATGTTTCAACACTTCAGTGATAATAAAAACAAAAACAAAAACAAAAACAAAAAAAAAAAAAATAAAAAGGAAATTTTTTGTTTTTGTTTGCATATTTTCGTTGTTGTTTTATTACTGTTGCCTTATTAACGTTTATTATTAAATCAGGGTGAAGTGTTTTTGTGTTTATTTCACACCCTTCACTTACACGAATATAATATACATTTATACGAATATATTTATGCATGTCTATATATATATATATATGTATATGAATTGTTAACAATTCGAATTGACAGCTCTTAGCTTTTTTGAAATATTTTTGTGGTTTTAAAATTACTACCACAAGCCTTGATTCAATTGAATTGGTATTGAATTTGTAACTTTTAATGATTAATGAAATGAATTTAAGATGGATTTTAAATACAGAAAAGATTTTATTTTAACTTTACAGCTAGAATTATAAATCGATTTACGCATATCTGTATATCGGTCCGACTGTCCGCTTGCTTGGCAGATTTCTGCTCATATATTTATATATTTTCGGTGTTTTGATGACGTTTGCCACCTTGGATTACCAGATTGAACTATTTTTATGAACTCTTCACAACAAGGTGGACTACGAAAAAGTTGGTTTCTCTTTAAAAATCGGCAAGAAAATGTAATTTGGATAGCATGAGACCGTTTTGTGATCCTTTTCATCATTGTCAAGCTTTTTGCTAAAGATAAAGCATTTTTATGGCATAAGGGCCTTGAGGTAAGTGGCTCACATACTAAATATGTTAAATGTATGTACGAAGGTCATTGAACTATTATTTGATTATTCGTTCATCGAAGGATTTTCATTTAAAGTAAACTTCTATACGGCAAAGGTATATGATTTTTGATTTTTTATAACGGCAATAGTTGACCAGTCGTTTAAGGGGCATTAGTGTAAGGTATTGTAAATCGACTTAGCTCAATTATAACATTTCAATTTGTTTCATGGCAGCTTACTGGGGAATTATGAATTAAAAAATTTATTTATCTTTTTTTTTAGTTTTGCAAATTTTAATGCCCTTACGTAAGCGGTAAACTCTTTGCATACTTACATCGAAAAGTTTGGCAAATATTAATACGACTCCATCTGTTTATAGAGCATTCATGAGAAAAACACTAATCTTTTAACCTGATGATGACTTACCCTTGTTCATCTGTCTGTCAGACCACTTTTTCTCAAACTATTAAAGTTCGTAGTTTTGAAATAAAATGCTGATGATTTCAATAATCATGTTTTTCGCTTGAAATGACCATAAATCATTCACAAAAATGCTTTCCCAAAACAGAAAAAAAAAAAAAAGAAGAGAAACAAATACGGTTTCAATAATAATTTTGAACTGCAGCAATGATCAATAGGAAATAAGTAACAATCAAAGCCGTATGTACGCTTTGTTTGAGCACAAAGTATGGACTATAGCATGGCAACGGTTTCAACTAAAAGCAAAAAAAAAAAAAAATTGCGATTTCCACGTAATTTTTTCATATGTACCGTTAACCACCATAAGGGAATTTGCCTTCATTTTTTTTCGAAATGTGTTATGGCGAGAGCAAAAAATGTACGCTATAAAGAGTATATTAAATCTATCAAATGCTTGTAATTCAAAGAAGTGACCATCAAAGATTCCGGTAATCANAACTGAAAGAGATAGCTGTCTCTCTGCTGATTTCTTTGAAAATTATTTTTCAACTCCACGAATGTCGGCCATGGATTTGGGAAAAATTTTATTTATCATGGTCACGCGATAATTCCTCTCTCTCGGAGCTACTAATGTTTCAAGGAACTTGGATTTAAATTGAGACATGGTGTCGAATTTACCAGGGGTACGATGAGTTCGAAAAATATGATCTCGAGAAAAAAGCGTTTAATGCTCACGTTTAGATTTTGAACAGATTTTGATGTACCTTTTTGCACCTTGAAATTGGTCTCTCGTCAGTACCATTAGCGTGACTGCATTGCGTTTAAATTTTCTTTCCTCTAGGAATTGCTTCTTGTACTTATCAAGTTATAGAGCGCAGTTAAAATATCTCTAAAACAGCTTCATGGTTACCGTGGAAGCAATGACTTTCCGAATAACGCACCAGTACTTCACATACACATATTACTACACATATTATTACACATATAGGAATTCATAATCTCTTTACTTTTTTCTATTACTCAACTTCTTACTTTTACTCAAATTTGACTTTATTTCCATGTTTTGATTGTTTTTGTAAAGAGGCATACGAGGATAGGCCTATCAATAACCAACCGTCTATTTGTCGAAGTAGCCATGAAATAAAAACTTGAGCTCTCTTTATCCGTTCGTTGTTGACAAATTTTCTTTAACCAGCGAGTTTTTTCAGGTTTGAAAAGGTAAGCAACGCCCGGATGGGCTAAATCCTGTGAATGAAACGCATGAGAAAGCAATTTTATCTTTTTTGATCATCACGATAACTGGTGCGTAAGCAAGATCATTGTCTCGATGAAATAATGCTTTCTTTTTCGCTAAATGCGTCCGTTTTTTCTTAGTTTTCTTTAAAAAAAAAAAAAAAACTTTTTTCCTCTTTCGTACGTTCCATTTAACATCAATTACAAATTTGTTTTTATTCTTATAAGGAGTCTGTTCATCAAAAAAATATAAAACATACACAAAATGTTGATAGNAAATAAATTTACTGTTAACTAAAATTTCATTTTATCTAACGTTCAGTATAATTTTCATTGAAAACAGCCTAAAAATGAATCAAATTATATTTATTTCATTAAATCCGTATGTAAGTCATTTTATTGAAAATCATTTTTCATACAACGTCTATATCAAGTGCTCTCAAAGCGAATTGACTTTGAATTAAAAAACAATATTTTTTTGTTTTTTGTTTTTTGTTTTCGAAGAAATAAGGGCGCAATAAAATTTTCCATCTAAATATTAGACAAACGATAAAGCAATCAGCAAAATATTTAAATACCGCATTGAGAGTTTTTACAGTAGTAATCCCTTTAAAGCAATGAATGTGAAATCCCGAACATAATTTCAGGCTCAACATTATTTGAATGTGAAGGCAAACTCGTTCAACATACGTCGATACAACATAGAAATAGTAAAGTGGGAAAACAGATTATAATCAGATTTATTTTTCTTAAGTTGGTATTCATTGGTTGGTATATTCGCCTCCACTATAGTTTGTGTCGAATTTCTTAAAGGCATCATCTGTAAGTGATAAGATAGGCGTGCCATTAAGTCTTTGCATTTTCAGTAAGATCAGAACAATGTCTCTATAGCGAAAAGTGTCGTGGAATTTGAAGAATGAAAGAAAGTCAAACAATGTAGCGATTAGATGAACAATGTAACCTGAATTTTTGTTGAAAAAGTCTCGAAGAACTAATGCGGTATAAAAGGATGAATTATTGCATAGTTCTGGCGAATAGCTTCACGCAAATCCTTGTTAACTGTTTGATCTTCCACGTAAATCAAACCAAATATAACCTTACTGTCCCGGTATGCACGCCAGGTGGTTCTTTCTCAGTTTTAATCCTTCCAATGACACCCTACACTACTTGCGTTACAAGGGTCTGCTAAGTTTGTGAAGATATACGCAACACTCAGAAGAACTTGAGATAGACGCTCTCACTTTCTAAATCGTAAATCGATTTAAGTTTGTCCGTCCGTCCGTCCGTCTTGTTTTGTTATGTTCAAATTACCGATAGACCTCTTTGATGCTTTGATGCAATTTGCCATACGTAAGCGTCTTCACCAAAGGATTGGTCAGGATTCACCGTATAATGCCGTATTTTCAAAAGTCGTTATATGAATAACAGCAGTAACGATCTTATTAGTGGGCCTTGCTTGTTTTTATTTTAGCCATTGAGACACAGTTGCCCAAGTGAAATGTTTGCTTGGCAGCACTTATTAAGAAACTTAAGAAATAAAAATTCTTTTGATTTTGTGACTTTGTTTCACTGGTTGAATTGTTTTTTTTTTTTTTTCTTCATTGATCAAATCGTAGTTCTTTTGTCAATTGCCCTATTCTTATGTATAAGTAAAACTTGTTCTTCCAACTGTAAATTTTTTTCCGCATACATATCCCGTCATGTTAGCATTAAATGTAATCGCTTCGCTTCGATATTAATTCTGTTGGCATTTAATTTCAATAAATTGCAAAATGATAATAATTTACGATAAGTGCAATCAATGAAAATGAGCTTTTATTGAAATTTCTTTCAATTTCATTTTCACATTTTCATAAATACAAAGCAAACCATTTTCATATTTCATAATATTCACATCATTATTGATTGAATTGTTATCAACTTTTGAACGATTTACAAGAGAGCTTGTGAATTATCGGTGTCTACTGACCACTTCAAGCCCAAACAACTCACTTTGGTTTCACGTCAGAATGGGTTTTATCTCATCGAATTTTGAACAACATAGCTTTCTACACCCTAGTTATAAACGAGATTTTGTGTAGAAAAGAAAAGCTTTTTACTGGAAACGTTGCCTTTTTGTTCAGTTAGAAGAAAAGTGTTACGGTAACCAGCATACGCACATATTGATTGATCCCGGAGCTCCATACGTCATTCAAGCTGAAATGGCTACAGACATAATCGCTAATTGATCGGTACAACGGGCTGGGTCTTTCTTCAAATAGATATCTTCAAATTCAGTGCTCACAAACTCCCTCTTAACGATTTCGGAAAGTCTCTGCAGATTGAGCACAAATTAATTCGTTCACGTAAGCAATTTATTGGCTTTAATTATTGTCAAGTCCCAAAGGAAACAACAAAGAATATTTCCTAATT
The DNA here is from genome assembly GCA_000688735.1 of Glossina austeni. Lineage (NCBI taxonomy): Eukaryota > Metazoa > Arthropoda > Insecta > Diptera > Glossinidae > Glossina > Glossina austeni. The sequence goes on from KK502450.1 coordinate 460,289, forward strand.
ATTTCTTCATGTACGGTTGTCGTGTCTGTTCGTGATCAATTTTTCTCGGTTGGCTGAGCTACATTTGCCATATTCAATAGTCACTGTAAGAAGAAAGAAAAAGCGGGAAAGGACTTTATAGATCGGCTTGAAATTTGCCTGCCTTTTCGATGGCATTGCTAGCCAATCTGAAGTCTTAGAGCTTGCGGTTGCAGAAGAGTTTAGTTCGAACGAAATTCACCTTTGCTGTCTTAATATCAACGTTTACAGTAGTGGACGTACGTACTTATCTTATAAGTACAAAAACGTACTATAGTTTGATTCTGAGAACTTCGGATCAAAAAGAGGAACAATTTTGTTAATCACAAAACCCACTCTGGGTTATCATTATATGTATTGCAGTTATCGCGGAAGAAACCGTGAAGTCGGAACCTTTACTTCTGTCCCCGACAAAATAGACAAAGTAGTGTTGAGGAAAAATGGTAATGAATGTGAGGGAATTACTTGACGAAGAACCAAACTAAAAGGCGGAAAAAGTCACTGAATCATTAAGCGTTGACGCATCAACAATTCAAAGGCCTTTCGCATAATTCACAAGGAAAGTAATTCGAGGCGATTTCTAGCATAATCATGCTCTTTTCCAACTTGTAAAACCAACCAAAGAAACGCTAAAAACACTAAGCTGGTACATGCTACGATACCCGCTATATTCCTCAGAGTTTGCCTCTTTTGCTTACCTCTTATTTTAATTAAGAATTAATGCGCTATGGAAGCATTTGACGTTACCGGAGATTCTTGATTCTTGCATGGAAGCCTTAAAAGATAAGTTGTTCTTTTCGCACGGAATTCATATCCTTCCAAAAAGTTTTTTAGGTTACCTTCATGTTCGTACATGACATTTAAAGTAGACAGTTAGTAGGAGTGCATCAAAAGATTAGAATAACTGGAAAAAGATGTGGAAACACTGTTTTCATACACAATTGGGTGAATGTAGGAAATTCACTATTTAGGAGGAATTTGTCGGCCTATCAAACATTTCTCCCCCTTAATTCCGAGCGAGTTAAGTTTATTTATTATTCCTTAACTCAGTGGTTTCCAACCTGTGGGGCGCGCCCCCCTAGGGGGGCGTGATACGGTTGCAAGGGGGGGGGGGCATGTAGCTGTTTCCAAAATATCATTTTCAAATACAAACCAAAAAAGTCAAATAGGTGTCAAAAAAATGAATCAGGAGCATACGTGATCCACAATCCTCGCCGCGGATTTTTAGTGTACAAATGCTAAAACAACCAATTCATACTCTTCTTCGAATCGAAATATCTTGCTTTCGCGTTTGGAGCCGAGTACCGGTGGGGCGTGGAATCAAAGGATAAGCACTTGCAACATCCCGGTTATTCTCGTGCTTACTCGCGCCAAACTTCAGTAAACAGAAGCATCCGATTGTTTCGGTTTTCTTTTTTTGTTTTTTAAAGGGGGGCGCATTAATTTTTTTTTTAAAAAGGGGGGTGCCGGTACAAAAAGATTTGAAACCACTGCCTTAACCATTCAATTTAATTTCTTTTTTTGATTGTGATCTTGATGATGGTGCTGAAGCATTGAGGCATTCTTAGAAGCCCTTGTACGTGAAATGCCTCGTTTGATAGGAATACTTAAATGAAATTTTTGATAACGTTATTGAGTTTTTCAGAAAACGGTACAAAAATGACGCCTCTTTCCTAAAAAAGAAATCTTGACTTACAAATTTATTCTAAACTTAGTCCTAAGTGGTTTTATGTCTATGACAAGGAAATGTTAAAAGCTTATCATCTTGTCATCTAAATATTGAACAACAATTTTGGGGATAAAATACTGTTTATAAATGCAGAAGAAAATGATGAGAGAGCAGGAATGTAGGACCAAGAAATAAATATACCTGAGTATAAGGTTTTCTTTCTTATGACTATCTTTGGATGACGACCTACCCGTTCGCTGTCCGCTAACCAGCTAACCCTTATCAGCTATCAAGAAAGGGTTATGAAGCGATCTATCACTACAAATAGTCCATCGAAACTTAAATCCCAGCATTAGGCTATCAGAGGGAAAACATTGCGGTAGACCTTGCAGTTGAATGAAAAAGATGATCGTCATTACTGAGAAAGAGTTGCACACTAAGCTTAACTAAGCGTGTATTTATTAAAAGAGTGCAATGTGATATTCTAATATATCGCCGCAGCAACCGCAGACCAAAAAATTTATGTAGCAAACATTGATTTTTTAAAATGATGTTTGCATATATCTCTCACTAGTGTTTGTTTTTAGGCCAAGTATGCAAAAGCTTTCTGGCAAATTGTTGCCAGAATTTCCAGAGCAAAAATGATTTATTGAGTTTATTGCTCCGCTGTACACGTATTTGTTATAACAAAACACGTTCTCTTTTTTTTTTTTTTTTTTTAACACGCTAACTAACGCTAACCTCATCATTAACAACAAAAGCAGCCATTTTCGAATTACTGATAGGAAGCGTACGCGGATAGCATTATTTTCAAACTAAGTGTTTAGCGAAGTGCAATAGTTTGTCTAATAATAATACCGCAGACATTCAATCCGAAAACTATCGGTGATAAAATGTTAACTGCATCTTTACAGTAATGATTTTAAATTAGCGAGAATGCATGGGTCAAAGTTAAAAGATTGGTCTTCACTTTCTTTCCACGCACATGTATAAAAAAAAATAAATACTCGAGCAAGTTAAAGCAGAATGTTACAACAACTTGCAATCGTGTTCATATTTATAAGCGAAATGTTGTTGTTGTTGTTGTGGTGGCGGTGGTTGTGTGTGTGTGTACAAAATAGTACTTTTAAATCGTGCTATTTTGTATCTATCAGCGGTTGTTTAGTTTGTATTACATTTTTGTTTTCTCCTTTCAAGGGAAACATAAAGTTGCATACGTACGCAGTATATTCAAACATTCACACATATATAAATTTTGAGTACTATTACTATGGTATATAAACTTGAACAAAACTGTTGATGTTCATTGTGCTGGGGTGTGCATAAACGTTGCTCTAGTTATGTTCCCTGTTCTCTTTTTAAATTTTGTGTTTTGTTTGTTTTTTTTTTTCATTTGTCTCCTTTCTATTGTCTTCTTTTTGCATACTTTTGTGTTTTTCAAAGTTGTGGTGCAAATATGAAAAACACAAAAACTGCATTTTGAACTTTACGCTTTACTTTAATTTGTTGCCCCATTTTATGGCAATTTAAACGCAAGTGCTTTAGACTTTTTCTCCCTTGTCTTTGGCTGTATACGCTCTTACGTTTCTATTGTGGCATTGTCAAGAGGAAACGTATCTTAGAGTTGTTCGGTAGGTGCGTTTAACTAACTACTCTATGATGGCAGGGATACAAGTAATTAAGAATTGTGTTAAAAAATTTGCGTTTTAAAAACTTTTATATGCAAATTTATGAAGAAATTTGTTAACGGGTTCTTGTAAAAGACATTTTTCTGAAAATGTAAAAAAAAAAAAAAAAAAAAAAAAAAAAAAAGACAACAGTATTTAATACTAATAAAGTAGTGAAAATGCATGGAAAAATTTTAGTATTTTTTTAGTACGCTTCATAAAACTTATCGTTCTTCCGCTTTGTCAACATTTCAATGAGATGTTTATTACGTAATCTCCTTATCGAACTCAATACCTTACCATGAAATGTACTCTTCACAATGCCCGTGCATTGTGAATGTCATACATAGGTAATTGGAATTAACTAACAAAAGCCGTGTGTGTTGTCATCAACAAACGAATGGTGTTTAAATAATAGCTTGCAACGCCTTAGCGATACAATCACACTTCGATGCGCATTAACTGCAATCCTCTATGCTTTTTCTCTTCCTTTGATTTTATACTCGCAATAATTGATTTAAATACCGTTTTTAAAATTAACTCATTTCTCTTAATTTAATCTTAAGAAATAATGCTAATTTAAATCAATAAAATTAAATGCTTAGATTAAATTAAATTATTATTGAATTGAAAATAAATTAAAAATTACAAGACATTTACTATGAATACTGTTTCGCTTTATATCATAAAATTTATGATTTATGACTGAAAAAAAAAATTTAAACTAAAATCCAACAATTCATCCTTCAATCGCTAGTTACTTACTTACTCACTCACTCACTTACTTACTTACTTACCATGCAAAGTGAAACGAGAACGCCATATACTTGTATTCTTCTAAAATCGATTAATATTGAAATCAATTCCGTTTGTCTGTATCTGTAAAGTAATTTGCATCACAATGTTCCTGTAAGGCATAGTGCACTAGAGTAGTAAGTTATAGGATTGTGAAATGTAATATATTTCTGTTATTATTATACTTATCTCGTTACTATGGTTTTTCATTCAATTTTCCAAACAATAATTCTTGAATTAATCATAATAATAGTATTGAACATTTCAACCAATCAATCATTCTCGATAATAGTTACAATATGATTGGGGACAAAAATGACTTTTAAAGGATTTAAAATTATTTATTTTTTTTTTTTTTGTTACCTTACTTGTATTCGTTATTTTGTAAGTAAGTTTGACAGAAAGCTCAAAATCCTATATGTATCTCATTATCTTTTCCATCTACAAATCAGTCAGCAAATCAACACCGGATGACTTAAAGTTTTCCGATGAATAAAGTAAAAGTATTCGCCTTATAATTGTGTTCATTGTTTTAAAGATATTAAGCCTTTGATGCTATGAAAGTAATTTCTCATTGTGTTGTCTTCTAGCTTCGGAAACTTTGTTTTGTTATCAAAATTTTCTACGCGTTTATTATTTTACAACGATTCATAAACAAAGGCTGACGAAAATATTAATTGTCGATTCTATAAACCAATATCAGTGCGTACATAGGGTACATTAGGGAATGTTTCTTTTTCTTTTTATACCCTACGCCACTTGTGGTACAAAGTATATTAAGATTGTGCGAAGGTACATAACGCCCAGAAGGGCTTAAGACAAACACAAACCTTTTGTTATACCGAATTGACTTAAGCTTGTCTGTCCGTCTATCCCTCTGATAACTCTCCATGTGTATTTGTGTTGAACGTACGGGTCGCAGATATTTTTATGAAATTCGATATACTAACATGCCTGGACCCAAGGACGAACGCTATTGAAATATATTCTAATCGGTTCACTTTTTCGATGATGCCACATATAAGGCCCTATTTTGGAAAGTTTTTATGTGGCAAAAAATTGCAATTTT
>KK502450.1:470768-485365 GCA_000688735.1 Glossina austeni
AGCGTTCCGGTAAAAAAAAAAATAGCGTTCCGGTAAAAAAAAAATTACCACAACACCACTGGGTGCAACTGTATATTAAATTTGTGCGAATAAATGCAACATTCAAAAAGACTTGAGATTTGAAGGACTTATTACACCGAAAATAATCCTAAATCGCTCTTAGTCTGTCTGTCCCTCTGTCCGCCTTCTTGTATTCAACCCACAGGGCGCAATTTTCGAGATATATTGATGAACCTTGGTATGGTGGCGTACCAGGACCGAAAGATGCACGCTATTGAGAAAACGTTCGAATGAGGCCATTTTTTCAACCACTCCTCAAAGCCTTACTTTGGATAGTCGTTGTAGGAAATTGTAAAAATTATCACAAAAAATAGAGTAAAGACGTAGAAAAAGTTTTAAAAATTAATGATGAATGATTTCATTGCAAATTAATCTGACGATTTCTAAAAGCATTAAAAAGAAAATCAAAAACTTGAAAAAGAATATTTCCAAATTTACTTGATTTCAGTTTCCTTTTTTTTTTTTCTTTTAAATATTTATTTAAAAGCCTTGCGCTTGAAATCTCGAAGGAAGGAATGGTTTCATTTCGTCAAGCTTTCACATTTTAGTTGATGTACGATTCACCGCAAAGCAAATATATATATAACTCTCTTTGTTATTTTCTTTATGCTTCTTTTTTTTTTTTTTGGAATTTTATTCTTTCAACAAATATTAAGATTTTTCCCTTTTCCATCTTTTTTTCTTTTCTTGAATAAGTTGTTCTTAAAGTAAATAAAATTCGGTTTCCTTATAGCGTTGTAAAGTTTCTCAATAAAAATTAGAAGTTATTACAAGTTATTTAAATAAAAAAATAAAAAAAAAAAAATATGAAATTTAATGATTTGCTCTTTAGACAAAACTTTAATGCTTGAAATGGGAACAGGTGTCGTCATGCTGGACAACTTTAATTCTACTCTATTTGGACTTGTTGTTGGAGCAATAGAAACTTTAAAAAACAATCAAATGATAATTTCTATGCTCTGGCGAATAAAAATTTAATATAACTTTTTTCGAAGGGCCAAGAAATCTTTCTTTAACTTTATTGCTTGAATAATGATATTCTTGAAGTATATATAAATGTACAGATAAGATTCACATTTGAATTTTATTCGCATGCCCATCCAGGTTCTCACCAAAACTGAAGGTTGAAATGTAGTGTATTTAGTCTTGATACAATTAGTGCCCCGTTCGCGTTCCACATGATACATTACAGGACACGTTCTTTAAATGATTGCCGATTGTCTAGGTGTTGCTGCAAATTTTTTTATAAAGGCCTTTAAAATGCCAACAAATATATACTTCGCGTGCTGGTCAACAATTGGATTGGTTTTTTTTTTTAACAAAATTTCTACGCGGATTTGAAAGATAGAAAAAAACTGTATAATCCCTGATACAAACACCCGACGTATCTTATACTACATATGCTTCATTTTCTAAAGCATACGTCTACGATATTTGCAAAACTTATATTAGAAATTAAATGTCAGACGTACTACTAGCTAAGGATTCATATTAGGTTGGTCCATATGTCTCCAACTTTTCGCTCGATTTTGCGCTTGTCTCTACGTTGTAGAAGGAAAAGGAGAAACGTCATGGCATCCTATTCAATAGATGGTTTGAAGGCCGAGTAAGTTTGATAACAATATTAAGCCATGTTATAGCCCCTATGAAAGGTGGCATTTCGTTATTTCAAATTTTTCCAAAATTCTAAACAAATTCTTTACCATTTAAATCAGGCCTATAGGAAAATTCATGGTGTTTATGGTGAGACGTGTTGCGGAAATCACAAGTACGCAAATGGCTTACTCGTTTTCACTCTGAAAACTTCAATGTTTAAAATGTGTTGCGTTCTGGACAACCCATTGGCTGGAAAGCCAATGAAATTTTTCAAAAACTTGAGGAACATCAAGGCATCTCATCTTATGACATCGCTGTAGATCGCATTGATCGAAAATTCATTTTGAAACTATCTCCTTAAGGCAAGTCACAAAGAGAAAATCGGTGTTCGGGTGCCACGTGAATAAATAAAGAAAAATTTAATGTTCCGAATTTCGCTTCTGCGAAGTTTTTGCAAAAGATTGGCAACGACCGATAGTGGATTGCTTATGGCAATGATGCGCGCAAGAGATTGTGGTACAAAACATATAGAGTAGTACTAACGATAACAAAGCTAAAGTGTTAGTGTTTCATTTTTGGTGGGATTAGAAGCAACGGACGTCCCATGGGTTATTCAAAACTGACGAGACGATTATTTCTGGTCTCTATTATTAGTAAACAATGAGATCCAGGTGGACAATTGGGCCAAAGACTCGAGGATTGATTAATAAAAGAGGCGACGTCTTCCATCATGAGAGTGCCATGCCACGCATTTGTTTAATAACTCGGTTATCGATCGATCAATATGGCGCTTATTGGGCTTAACAAAGTTCATTTAAAATTCGGGAAAAGTCTGTTGAAGTCTTGATGAAAAGCAGGCAGTAAAGTTCTTCTTACATCTAATATAAAGTCGATGTTTACCTTAAACACGTTCTGGGTTCAATTTTGTAACTTCATCTGAATCATAAGAGACCTTTTAATTCTATCATAACTTGCAGCATAGATAGATGTGCTTGTAGTACAAGCATTCCATAATATGTAAATAAAAAAAACTGAGGTTTGTCTTATATTTACTAAATTGAGCCCAAAACCATAAGTAAAGAATTCGTTAAAATTTTGTTAAATTTGAAAACATTTATTAGCATTTGGTTTTTAACATTTTTTTGCTTTCATTTAGTCTTCTTTCGAAAAAAAGGGTGGTGGGTGTATAAAGCATTCAATTAAAGCCAAATACAATTTTCTCACTCATTATATCGTTCGTGAATATTTAAGAGCGCATTTATGACAATAAAAAAAAAAAAATTTTTTTTTACAAATTTGTAATAATTTTTTTTTTTTAATGCAACGCTTATCTATACTCCATCACAATACTTTTTAAAGGTATATATATAATACAATTGCTATAGTTACTAGATTTTACAAATTATCGGAGTTTATTGCACTTTCACAACAATTAAAAACCTTTAAGCAAAGAATTCATTAAAATTTTATATTAAAAATTAAATTTGTTGGGACATCTTCGAAGAGCTTGTAAGTCGTGAAAGATGATCGTAAAATTGTTAAAAAGAAACGAATCGGCAAAGAAAAGCAAATCGTTATTATTACAACAAATGCTAAGCATCTGAGCATTTCCCCGAAAGTCATTCAGCAAATTGTACTCTGTTTACCGGATATCGCTCGCAATAGAGTCTCCAGGATAAGATTGCATGTATGTCAAAAGAAATCGGACATAAGGTGACTAAATGATAATCCGATACAGACATGTGCGAATGACATCAACGAATTAAAATCAGATAGTTGTCACTTAACTCTTGCACCAAGAGTGAGCGAAAATTGGGAGAAGACAAAAAATGAGAGATGATTCTAAAATCGAATTACGCGTGCGGCTGCTGCTTTACAAGACCGGCATCATGTCGAAGCCTCCAAAAATTTCCAAAAAATGAATAGGAAAACTCTGTATGCCTTTTGAGGTATTGAGGAAGATGATTCTAGCCACGGGCGAGTTAACCGACAAGAAGCAATTTTGTATTTAAATTTTAGATAGCTTTATATATCTGCTACTCCCAGTTTTACTATCTGTTACCGGCATTATGCATAGCTTTAGCAAACACTGTTAGCGGCCATCACTTAAAAATGCATGCACTAAGCATCGTTTAAAGTCGTTTCTTCATGCTGGCTACGATTGCGGGAGTGCTGTCTGTGTTTTCTAAAGTACTATCCGGTCATTAATTAAGAATTTAAACGCTTAACCTCACTTTTCCACATCATTTAATGGATCGACCATAAACGTTTCAACAGCATTTAAATAGAGTGACAGATGGACGCACATACGACGAAATCAATTTAAAATCTTACATTAATCAATCAATTTATCAAATAATTGAGTCGTAGTTTTTGGTGCCCGGATAAATTCCTTTAAAAATTGATGGGAAACTTTTCAACAATTGCTTACCACATCGTGGACTCTTCAACTCACTCACTCACTCATTTAATACGTGATGCTTAAAGCGTAAATATTCTCATCTCATTTTATTATCTCGATTGTTCCCATTATGTCCATAAAAACCGATTCACGAATTTTAACCAAAAAAAACCAAAGATAACCTTAACTTTCTCCTCATTAAATTCATTCTACCCGTGAGTGATAATCATTTCATTTCATAAGTTAACTGTAATTAAATGCACAACACATTCACGAAATTCTCATTAATAACATAATTTTTAATGGACTCATTATGGTTATTACCAAAACATTCAAATGACTGAGGCGGAGTTTCACAGAAGCGTTTGTTAAAAAAAAGAAAAAAAAGAAAAAAGAAATTGAAAAAAAAAAAAAAAAAAGGAAATCATGTCAATGTGAATGTAGCAAAATATATAAGTGAGAGAATCACTGCATGCGAACGTTATTGCATGAGAAGTGCTGTCAGCTGAAGAGTCGCATGCACCAGCAGAGAAGCTTTGCAAATTGACATGCAATACCCCTGTAAATAAACATAGACAAGTATTCGATGAATGTGTTTTTGTTTGCATGGGAGTAAATGGATGCACTTCTTCCTGCGTAATTACATAATGACACAGTTGGTGAAAAGATTTTCTCTATCTTTTTTTTTTTTGCTGCTTCTTTTTTTGTTTTTTGTTTAGTAGCTCATTTTATGTAGTAAACGTCGCTCGTTGCTGCCGTCGTTTGTGTGCAGCATATAGAAAATTGAAATTAAAGCTAACGACTCATTACCAGGAAAGAGAACAGAAGAAGAATAGAGAAGGAAAGACTTGGTGTGAGCTTGATGCGACAAATTCTGTTGTTGTAATGTGGTGTAATGACAGTGTGTTACATTTCCTGCATGCACGCGGAAAGACCGGGGAATTTGTTTTTATTTTATAGAATTCAAGTCACAGGGATATTGAATTTTTAAAGCCAACATTTAAATCACATTTGTTGCAAAGTGTTACCTTAATGCAAATATATACATACATACTAGGCGTGAAAATTCAGGTAGAAAGATTTTCATGGGTTTCATGAAAGCCTTGGGTAAACATTCAATACCTGCTAACTCTTTCTCAAACTTGGCTTCAATCGTAATTTATTAAAATGAAAGCACTAAAGGTTTCTGTTTCCTTGCAAAAACTTTTCCGATATGCGGAGTGGATGGGTAAAAACGCTTAGATCGTAAAAATTTGCATGCAAATCAAGCATAAAATAATGGAGCTCTCTCCAGGGCCCATGTTGACTGATCAAGCCGCCTGCATTTTCCTCTTATTATGAGAAATCCGTTCGATTCTTTTGTTTCCATTGGAATTATTATTATTATTATTATATAAATCTAGCCAAAGAATAAATTCTAAGACTAAAGTCTTAAAGCACTAGCATCTAAAGTTTTCGGCTTTATTTTTATTAATATTATTATCATTATTATTAAAAACTCTACCGCACTTGACATATGAACCCACGACCATTGAATTGCTAATCGAGACTCTTCCCTACTCGGCAACTCAAGCGGACTTCCATTGAAATTGATTTCTTATTATGTCATGAAATCTTTATTATAATATTCTTTACGATATTCACAACCCTTTTATTGCCAGGACACAGACGTGCACACTCTATTTGTATCCTTTTTTTGAGATTACTTATCTGATCCATCCATGATGGCATCAATATTTACGGCCAGGCTCACTTCGTCAATTTCTTACTTTCTTTGAAATTTTTCTTTCTGATAGATATCGCATCACTCAATAAGTGTGTGGTCTAACTTATAGTTTTTTTTGCAATATCGTCATTCAAATGTTATGTGGAATTCGCTATTCATTCCTTGCCCCTTTCAAGATACTCAATAAATATTACATCATGCGGGCGTCATAACCTTCTCAGTCGACTTTTGACTTTTTGCTGTCCACCGAGCTGATTGCAGATTTGACTTTGGAATATAGAGACTATGCCATGTTTCATCCATCGTCACATATTCCTTGAAAAAATCCAAGACAACAAGATGGAGGGACGGACAGATGCCCAGACAAGCTTCAATCGATTCAGAAAGTGGCTCTGAATCAGAAAGTGGCTCCGAATTGATAGAGGCGGGTGTATCCCAAATCCTTCTGGCTGTTGAATACTTTCGAATAAATTCAATATACCCTTGGTCCACAAATGCTATAGCATTTAATAGTACAGGTCCATGGATAGATAGTACGATCTTTGTAATACCGATAATGGCTACTCCAAAACTTACCTGCGTGGATATAAGACGCAAAACAATGCACTTGGGCAACAGAGTTTTTTCGTATTTCGAAAATCCCCCTTAATAAAGGCCAGCGGCTATGAGAGCGGCTATAAGAGACGTTGCAATCTTCAGTCGAACACAATGCGTATCGAATGCCTTTGCAATGATTAACGTAATCATTCTTGCGAAAACAGAAGTCGTGGACTTTTATTCATAAGTTTTCACTTTAACGGACAAAACCAACTACAAAAGTTGATGAAGTATTTGAAAAAAAGTCATTTACGCGTTCGCTACCAAAATTTTATTAAAATCAATTTTCTTTCTCCTTTGTTTCGGTTATTGTTGTTGATTGAGTTATTATGGTATTTAAAACTTTGTTTCCGCTGCATCTTGTATATTAATGTTATGCATATATAACTGATTGCATGGGTAAGCGGACGCATATGTGTTACGCGTTTGGCTTTTTATGCTCGCACACACACCACACTGTGTGTACAAATGCTCAACCTGTGGTAAAATATCGATTAATATATCAAATTTTTTATTTTTATTTTTATTTTTTTGGGAAAAAATCATTTACTTACATACATGCACATAAATGTATATCTATACATATACCTGTATATCTATATATATATATATCTATATATATATATATATATATATATATATGTATATGTATATGTATATGTATATACCTATATATATATATATATAACTCCGCGCATTTTAACAGGCTCTGCTTGACACGCAGTTCAAAAGTTATAACAACGCTTTGTATTATGTTTAAGTGTCATAATATGTCAATTTCCATTAGTGATTCTTATTTAAAATGACGTTTATGACACTTATATTCCCATCTTTATGTTATACTCTGACTGCAATGACAATAGTTTGTAAGTAATATTTAAATGTAATGTGTTTTCCGTTACTTATGTTCTGCGGTGTTTGCAAACAAAAAAAAATAATTTTAAATGAATTTAATGTATGCTAAACTCTAGACGATAACAATCAGACTAGACATGAGCGAAAGGATATCAATCAGTTTCATGGACAGGTTGATGATGAGAGTTTGAAATCATATGCCAGGTTTTTCTAGGTTTTCTAATCTTTACATGGATGCAAGGTTATACCTGCTCCTGTTGGAATAGCTTAAATTGTTTTTCCTCAATCCTATGCTATTACAAATGGAATGGTCCTCTGAAACAAGAAAGATTCCGAAGCAATTTTGCTGTGAACAGTGGTTATCCGTTTTCTGTACAGTTGACTTTCGCGCACAACCTGAAGCGACTAAAACCATCTTTCTGTTAATTCTCTTGTCACTGTAATACAATTCGGCATTCCAGGCGGTGAAAGGTCGTTGAATTGATCTTCCTCTTGACAAAGAGAAGGTCTTGGTAAAAAAAAATCAACAAATCAATCCAAACTAGAGTTCCTGCAATAAGGCAGAGTGAAGCAATTTATTGCTAATGACCCTCGATGCAGTTCGGTAAGGTTTTCCTAATGTTTGATGCGTAGATTGTTAAGACCTTGCCATACCTCTCTCGTCGTTAACATGAGTAACGCAAGATTTTTACCCGTGGGCGTGTCCTCAAAGTATGGATCCGATTCCTTTCTCTGTTGTTTAGCCTGGAAGGATTGGTAAAGGTATATATCAAGTCGTCTGCTATAAGTAAAACGATAAAAGTCGATCTTGAACTACGTCCTATGAGTAGCTTTATTGTGTAGGACGGAACTTTACCGGATTTATTCAAGAACCATTTTTCTATATTTATTGCCAAACAAGACATCCATCTCCATTGCTAGGAGCGGTCACATCTGATTTTCTATTCTATTTTTGACGACACGGAGCGTCTTCCTTGCTTTTAGGCCTCGTTCGTACTGTATCCCTTTGGACAGTGGATGGATTGGGATTGCCTTAGCTAGAATCAAGGCGATCAAATGTACCCCGAAAATCGCTGCAGAAACTTATAGGAGACAAGCGACATATTGGTTTAGGGATGTAAGATTAGGCCACCCATCGTCTGATACCATAAAGGAATATAGAATTACCGATCTTAGCATTTCAATTAGTAGTAGGTGTCCGAGATTTTGTCTTGGACATGTCGCACTTGCCGTATATCTTGATAGAGCTATACTTACAAAAGCGGCGAATTTTAAGCTGGTATCCATCGGGTTGGTTACGTTTGCCAAAATTTAGGTGGGGATCCAAGTGTTCTTAAACACTTATGTCCATTGGCTCTGAAATGTATAGAGAGTGACTTTGCTTGAGCCTTAGCAAATATTGTATGCGACGGAATCTAGGACCAATCATGTGAACTCATTTGAAATGCCTAAGTAGCGACTGTTCCACGGCACAAGGTGACAGCGCAAATTGCGCAAAGACGGACGGAGAAATCCTTTCACGAACTTATTGAAATTCAGTTACATCTCTCTACCAAGGAGTTAAAAGAAGTAGTAGCTGTTAAGCTTTGTCTTGGCTGTATACGAGAAGTTTGAACCACATCACATCATAATCTCTGGCAAGGCTATTAGTGTCTAGTGATTAAACAATTTCCGAATAAATCATTACACGCTTTGCGATGCATTCTTAAATTAAGAACTGAAAGTTGTTCCCTCCATAAGAACAATTGAGAATAAATTTAGAAAAAATATAAGAAATCGAAATATTGATGTATTGAACGTCGAACGGTCGAGTGGTCTCATCTTACATCGCAGAGAAATTCATTTGTACAGTTATATGAAAGAAAAGGCTCTGCCTTATCCTTCCAACATAACATAAACGTATTTTCATTTTTCCTCTCTTTTCGATTCTCTTTTAAATTATTTATTAGATATATGTGCACTTGTTTGCTTATATTTGACTGTCCAATCAGTTAGCACGTGGACTCGTATTTTCTAATGGCTCATTGAAGTGTCGTTGTGCCACATTGTTCGCAACCATTATTCGATTGTTATTGTTGTAATTATTCTTAATGATTGCCGTTGTTTTTTTTTTTGTTTTTGTTTTTTTTTGTTTTTGTTTTTGTATTCCGTATCAAATTTCAAAGGATAAATTTCAATTGTTATTTTTGATGTTGTGTTGTTTCGGGTAATCGACTGACTCATTATGCGCACATACCTTAATAGTTTGCAGTTAACCCACCCGTGCACGTGTACGTGTATACATAGACGTGTAGAGGAAATCAAATTTTTGGTACGTGTTTTAATTTCATGTGAAAAAACGTCTGTGATAAGCAACTAAGTATCTAACCTAACCTAAGAAAGACATGCGACGAATTTGAATCATCCACCATCAGTAAAATTTTAGACAATCGTCACCGAGTCATCTCAGGGCTTTTAGGTAACCTTAATAATGAATAGATGTATGTAACGTTATATGAAAGTAAAAATCATATACTTGCGATATTTTCTTCATATCATTCGACCAGCCACTGAGACGATGTTCCTGTGTGCGTGATAACGTGAAATGATGATAGGCAGAAGAGGGGTGGGTGGGGGATAAAAAAAGAATGGTTTTCGTGAGATTGGGTTGCAATAGATCGCGTATGTCTTCAAAGAGTATGGGGTCAAGTCAATAGGACAGGATAGTACTTGTTACGGATAATGTCAGTTAGGCCCACAACAGCCTTTATCAGAATACCGCCGGGAACTTGAATGTCTATTCTTTCACTGTGTGTTATTTGGTTGCGTTATTCTGTTTCAATCAAAGTTTTTGGTTCTTTATGGTTCGTTATGTAGATTGAAATCTGCTTTAAAAATTTTATTTCGCATTATTTCGATTCTGTATCTAGTACGGATATGGTTATGAGGGTAGTTGCAAAAGTTCCCGACTCGACAATAAAAAAACACCACAAATTTTTTTAAAAATGGGTTTATTTTAGCTCGACATACTTTCTCGAGCTGTGCCCAATAGATACGATATCCTGTTTATAGGGAGAAATGAAGTTCATAACAATCGTCAAGGAAGCCTCATTCGAACAAATTATAAGACACCTCTTGAAGCCCATGTTTATGTCGAGAAGTAGTGTCTGTTGATAACATTTCGTTAGCAAGTTTTGCTAAGTATGGGAACGAATTTCTTCAGTCTGAAAATTCACGACATCACGACCTTTGCATCAATTATTCTTGGTACGACTCCTAAGTGAAAGTTTCAGTTGATTGGCGTAAATCGACATGCGATAGTTTCTGCTGATTGCAGCTGCAATTGAGGCTAATCGGAGATATTCAACTTTATCGTCAATGTTAATGATTTGCTACGTCTCCATCATAATTATATGAACTTTCCATGTCGCAACGCATTCATTGCTCATCTTTTGCAAGGATTTCGCTGGACTATACTTCGAATTAAGAAGGGAAAGAAAAAGTTTAGCGCTAATGGTATTTTTGGCACACAACTACGTCTATTTAAAGTTGCAAGAAACTATGTTGTACACGTGGTAATGTGATAACTTATACAGACACCACTTTAAAATGAAGAAGTCGCGGTTTCCTTTAGCACCCTACAGTACTAATTAGGCTCCAGCTTAAGAAATGCACAGAACTAAGTTGTATTAGTTTACAACACTACCTTAAAATGAAGCAGTCACGGTTTCCTTCAGTACCCTGTAGTACTAATTAGACTTCATCTTACCCTAGTACTAAGAAATGCACAGAACTAAGTTGTCTTACTTTAAAACATAACCTTAAAATGAGGACGTCGCGGTTTCCTTCAGTACCCTGTAGTACTAATTAGACTTCACCTTACCCTACAGTAGTAATTAGACCGCATTTTAAAAAATGCACAGAACTAATTTGTGCTACTTTACAACACTACCTTAAAATGAAGCAGTCACGGTTTCCTTCAGTACCCTATAGTATTGATTAGACTTCATCTTACCCTACACTACTAATTAGACTGCATCTTAAAAAATGCAGAGAACTAACTTGTGCTACTTTACAACACTACTTTAAAATGAAGAAGTCACGGTGTCCTTCAGTACCCTATAGTACTAATTAGACTTCATCTTACCCTACAGTACTAATTAGGCTCCAGCTTAAGAAATGCACAGAACTAATTTGTGCTACTTTACAACACTACTTTAAAATGAAGAAGTCACGGTGTCCTTCAGTACCCTATAGTACTGATTAGACTTCATCTTACCCTACAGTACTAATTAGGCTCCAGCTTAAGAAATGCACGCAACTAAGTTGTATTACTTTACAACATAACCTTAAA
Source organism: Glossina austeni (assembly GCA_000688735.1). Classification (NCBI taxonomy): domain Eukaryota; kingdom Metazoa; phylum Arthropoda; class Insecta; order Diptera; family Glossinidae; genus Glossina; species Glossina austeni. The sequence continues at coordinate 482,337 of KK502450.1, forward strand.
ATGAGGACGTCGCGGTTTCCTTCAGTACCCTATAGTACTAATTAGACTTCATCTTACCCTACACTACTAATTAGACTGCATTTTAAAAAATGCATAGAACTAATTTGTGCTACTTTACAACACTACTTTAAAATGAAGAAGTCACGGTGTCCTTCAGTACCCTGTAGTACTAATTAGACTTCACCTTACCCTACAGTAGTAATTAGGCTCCAGCTTAAGAAATGCACACAACTAAGTTGTATTACTTTACAACATAACCTTAAAATGACGACGTCGCGGTTTCCTACCCTATACCCTATAGTACCCTATAGTACTAATTAGACTTCATCTTATCCTACAGTACTAATTAGACTGCATTTTAAAAAATGCACATAACTAAGTTGTATTAGCTTACAACACTACCTTAAAATTACGAAGTCGGGGTTTCCTTCTGTACCCCATAGTATTAATTACACTCCAGCTTAAGAAATGCACAGAACTAATTTGTTGTACTTTCAATTTTACATCATTCTATTATTATATCATAGTATGGCAGTCAATTTTCTTTAGAGTTGATTCAGTTTAAGATCTCTATTACAATATTTGCAATTTCAATATCTCAATAGCTAATCCGAGATTGTTAGTTAAATCAGTTTTAATTTGCGGTGTTACAAACTGAATAAAAAACTTTATATACAATGATTTTTCTTATGAATGATGCTGAATTGATTTGTAGGTGTCAGTTTCGCCTCATTCGGTTCTCCAAAACAATTGCGTTGTTATCAAAACAGTTAATTAAATGATTGTCGGATTTGTACTCAAAACAAAACATTTTAACTCTTAGAACATCAACATTAGTAAATTTGAAATGTATGTGCGTGTGTGTGCGTGTGTATATTTGCGTTTAAGGTATTAATGACATTCATTAGCTTCGTTTTATTGCGTCGCATGTCATTTTTGTTTTTGGAGAGGTGCATGCATATTGAAACCGACATCAACGGCACTTTTGTTTTACGCTTTAGTTGTTGCACACATATTGGGCTTGGGGTTTCGTATGTTATGTGTCAAAACCAAAAAATGTTATACTTAATGTGATGTACAGTTTACCAAGTAAGTCTAATGGTTTGCACCATTTTTTTTTTTTTTTTTTTGCTTCCTGTTATTTTATTAGCCACTATTGTGGCTGTTATTCTTACCCGAAACAACAATTGTTGGATTTTAATTTCAATAGAAAAACTCGTTTACAGCAAATTGTATTTGACACAAATGTCGTACGTAAGAGAACAACAAACAAAAAAAAAAAAAAAAAAACATTTATACGATGCCATCAAACGTGTTGTCGATTTTTATGGGATTTAAAGTGTTTACGCTTTCGATTTTCTGTGAATTTGACCTGTAAATAATTTGCATACATACATACATACATGCATACATACGCAGGCAAAGGCACAAATGGGGCCATATATATGCCAAAAATAAATGGCTATGGAAAGCAAGTACAAGAACAAACAACAACAGTTTTGCATCATGATCAAAATCAATGAAATTTCGAAGGTAACCTGAGATACTTTTAATTGTAAATGTGTATGAAAGCATACCCGTACCACCTATACACACACACGCAAGCAATGCCAATTACACATAAATGTGTATAATACAAATTCAAGTCATTCATTGTTTAATCTAATGGTTGTTTGTTGTTTATTTTCTACATTCAATACACTTGAAGGCAATGCTACCTGCAAAAGGCTAATCGCCATCCAAATATAACCGAACACATTATTGTATATATTTCTCCTTTACTTTTCTCTGCAATTATCTCGCTTTCATTTTCTTTCAATCTCTCGTTCACTCACGTGCAGTGCTTAACGCTCGCATTCTATAAAATTGATTTTTAATGTTTGTTTTGCATTTCAATTGAAAATTTTCAAAACGATACGGTTTTAAAAGTCACTTTACCAACGAGCCTATTAGGCAAATAATCATCAACTGACTAAATAAACAAATATCCGAAAATATTGTATGAACTCTTAAATGCATTAAATTGGTGTTTAAATAGCGCTTAAAGGGATACCATCTCATCTACTTGGCAGAGTCGATTTATACGCGAGAAAATTGTTGTTGCTGTTAGCGAGTTTTTGAAACCTCTTCAAAAACGAAAATTAGTTTAGTTTGAAAATCGACACTTACAAAAACAAAAACAAAAGAAGGAAACAAAAATGGAAAGCTACGAAAAGTGGGAAAAGAATTTCTTACACACCATATACGCATTCATCTCAGATAATTCTACTACGAAGTAATCTGACTACATACCTGAGTGTATTTTGTATATAAGAGCACTAACTTCTTCTCCCAGGGAATAAAGCTAACGGAACGGAAAGTTTTAAGACAAAACATCATCAGTTAAACGTGATTTCTTCATTCATACATTTTGTATGGCTTTGTTTTGACTGCATTTTTGTGTACTTAGGGTAAGAAAGCAGTGTAGACTGCAATATAAAAAAAAAAAAATTCAAAAAAAATTTTTATATCAATTTGAAGTTATCTCCTTCAAAAAAGTTTTATTTTATATTTGATTACTTTTAAAAAAATTTCACCAAAAGATTTGTTATATCACAATGTTTTTCAATAGCACCGCTTGAAAGTATTCTTTTCGAAGCAGATGTTTCTTTACCATCCAACAAGAGCATCACGGTTTTTGCAATTCTTCGTTCATATACATATAATGTGTATATAACTTTTCTTTTGCACACACATACACATCGCAAAATGCCGAAATTGTTGCTTTATCTCTATAAGGACTCATACAGAAGATAGATCCGAAAAATAGGCCAATATGGTCCATATATAGCATAATAAATTTACATATGAAGGCATTAATTTGGACAAATTTTCATCATCGAACATTAACGAGTAAGTCGGGACCGGAATCTTTTATACCCATCACCTAAAAAAGACGTAAAAAGCAAAGAAAGAACCAAATTTTCATAGTCTATAATATTGGATGGCAGTTTATATGGTATATGGTAAGTGTTGTGTCGTATGAGTGA
>KK502450.1:485487-501366 GCA_000688735.1 Glossina austeni
GTTAGTAATATTACTAACTTTAATAACCTATATTGGCCGTTGGCTTAATATCGAGTTAAATTCCAGTTTGTGGCTAGCAAACAAGCAATGTTAACTTACTTGTTGAAGTGAAAAGTGGGATGTCTGCAAATCTCGTCCATATATTAGATCATATCGAAAACTCTCTGCGGTTTTTTCCGCGGGTTGGTATTGATGCCTATATATCGGGCAGCACTCACATGATTGTCTCAAATGTGCTTAAAAGTTGATATTTCAGCTTACAGTTTTTATGAAGATAGACTTTTCAATATGGACCATTATATAAAGGTTGACAGGAAAACTCTGTTGTATTTTAAATAAAACATTTGAATTTGAAAATGTTTGATATTTTCTTCCTCAGCGGTCGGATGGTGGCCGCCAAGTCCCTTTGCAGTTACAAAGAGTTTAAATGTGGGCTGTTAAGCCACCTTACCAGCCGAGAAGGTAAGAAGCGCGACTACTAATTCGGTGTTCATGGGTTCAAATCTCAGGGTGCAATGGAGTTTACAGTGGTCTTAGCTATAGCGAGTGCCTTTACCTCAACCAGTAAAGGCATAACATATACCAATTGGGCGCAACTCCACTAGGTTGCAGTCGCCGCTTCCTCTTTCCTCACTCATTTCTCACACTTAACGTTTTACCCGAATAGAGGACATCTCCTAAGTGGTCAGGTTAAAAAAAAAAGCTTAGATCGTCCAGATCGACGATCTTTTCTGAGACTGAAATCTCTGGAACTCCAGTTCCCAACGTTTCACATAAGTTTTTACAAGAAACTGATGCATTGCTTTCTTTCTTGACCGTACATCGAATGCAATTAGGTGATGTAACTAACTCTGCACATAGCAACTGACTGACGTAGGGCACTTCAAATAGTGCTCTTATGTCCCACGAGACGTTCGGTAAATAATAAAACCCAACATGACGCGGCCTCCCTGCCTGCCTTAACCTTGCTAGTGAAATTACATAGAGGCGATAAAATACATATATATATTCATATATATATATATATGAATACTTCGTTGGAATTGTAAGATTACGTAAAAAAATGAGAAAAGTGGTATTCTTCCGCTTTCCCGATTGTATTTAAAGAAAGGAAAGAAACAATTTTGAAATATTTTTCAAGCAGCTGCCATGCGATTACTTTTGCCCTTAAAGCAATTTGCTGTGAAATGATGAAAAACTTTGCATGGCATTGCGTGATTATATTTACGACAATATTGATGTGTAAAGCATTTACTGTAAACGATGAATTCATGTGAAATTAAATTTGATTTATTTTTACATTTAATTTTCTTCCTCTCCGTTACATGCACTTCATTAACTCATTTTACCGCAAATTTTTCATTAATTAAAAAGATGACGTGACACTTACAAAACAAAACAAGTGAAAAACTGAAATTTGGTCGGGACCGAATCGTTTATACCCATCATCGTTATCCTAAAAAAAAAAGACAAAAGAAGTAAAAGAACAAAATAATCATTGCTCTACAACATGGAGCGGGCGCAGGTGATTTTTTTTCTATTTCCAATTTTTTCGGATCGGTAAATAGACAAATTAGTGGCTCGGTGGCTAAACTAAAAGCTGGATAAACGGAAAAATGGACATAGAATTCAAAGAAATTTAAATGGACGAATGGACGAATGGACGAACATGATGAATTCTGAATTTGTAAACCTTACGGTTTCGCAGCGACTTCACATAATCTCTGTATATGCTTGCAGCGGCAAGCATAACAAGAGAACAATATTATCCGGCTTAAACCGTATAATTTGCTGTCAACGAAATGCATGTTTTTCTCTGAAAACGCTATATGCATAATGTATCCAGGATTTGTAAGTTGGTTTTCCGTTCATATATAAAATATGTCTGAACATGATTTGTGTTCATGTTCAGAAATACATGTAATGCAAATAATAAAAACTCCGATTTTATCATCTTTACGTTAGCTGTTCAAATGTCAGTGATTAAAACTCTATAGTGTGACATTTAAGTTTTCATCTCCATATGTTTCTTTCATCACTTTCAAATGCAAAACTACTCGTAAAGTTTTCCTAATGAAATCTAAATATTATTAACAAGGATGTCTCTTTCATAGCTGAACATATGTACAAGAAGTTCACTTAAATTTGGACAGAATGTAAAGGGAAGAAGTGAAAAGTTACCGATAGAAAGACAAATTTCACATAAATAAATAATAATAATAAATAAATATAAATAAGTAAGAAAATTAAATTCGGTCGGGATCGAATCTTCAACGCTTACCCGTAAAAAGATGAAAGGAGTAAAACAACAAAATTCTCATGCTCTACAATATCGGGCGGGTACAGCTGATTCCTTCGATTTTCAAAATAAAAGTTTTTATCGTAGAGGCATGTGGGCGTTGTAGGCGTGAACTTTGAAAAGTTTACATCAATTCCAAATTCTTTTGCAAATTTTTATGCGATAAGTCTTCAGTTTCGTTAACAGGAGAATGTTTACCACAAATACTACAAAGTTACGCAAACAGATAGATGGACAGACGAATAGGCGGACATGTTTAGGTGCATTCAAGGGTTGTAACGAGCCAAGAATTTGTATACTTTATCGGATTTTTGAAGATTGTTCCTGCGCGTTATAAAGGTATTAATAAGAAAAAGAATTAAATTTTTGAAACACTACACTATTGGGAGGGCGTGGTTAATTTTTTCCATTTTTAGGCACAGATACCACACCATCGTCCATAGAATACGGGTTGAAATTTTTGTACATTTATTTACTGTAGTTTACGAGCAATGAGCAAAAATCCAACATTTCATTCCTTTTGAAAAACAGAGACGTTCTCAGTTTACGCGGTGCTGTGAGTGTGTCCTTCGACCGATTTGGCCCATTTTCAATACCAATCTGCATGCAAGAACTTTCAATGGTTTTGGTAGGATTTGAAGTTGATAGCTTCATTTTTGTGGCCAGGAGAATGTTTACAACAGACGGACAGACGGACATGCTTAAATTGATTTAGAATTTGATGCTGATCAAAAATATATATATATATATATATCTGATGCTTCGTTCTGGGCTTTGCAAACGTATTGACAAAATGAAGATACCCCTCATCCTTCGAGGATGGGTATAAAAAAGAAAACTGAATACCTTTCACTTGGAATGGAAAAGAAAGCATTGAAAACTATTAAGTATTTCAATAGTTGTTCTCTTTCGTTCTCTTTCTTTGCTATTGAATGTGTTGAAGTAAAGTATTGAAGTAATGATGAGAGCCATTGAATGAAAACGTTTCACTACATTATCATTTTTTAGATGTTGCATGGCAGTGTTAAGTGGTACCGTCAGCTTCCCCAGTAACAGCAGACTCTCTAGTATACAATTATGTACTCTATAGGTGCTTACAATTTCAATTAAAACATTCACTATTCGTGACGGTATCGAACGCACGTAATTTTACTGTAATTTCTATTATTATTGATTTTTTTTGTTTTTTTGTTTTTCAGTTAAAAACAAAGCAAGAAACGAAAAAAAAAAAAAAAAATTAAATACAATAAAATAAATTGAAAAACAGCAGCAAATTAGAAATTGAAATAATGAAAACCCTATTCAATGGCTTATTTGACACGCTCGTAAGCAATTTTGTTAAGAGCAAAATTTTGTGCGCTTTTGAAAGCTTTTTTTTACTTTTACCTTATATTTCGGTATAAGGAAATTGATAGAAACCATTATAACAAAAGTGAAGCGCTTTAAATCGATATAATTACACTTAGTACACAATGCTTAGATAATATACTTACGAAGGCTTGTAATTTTTTTTTTTTTCTTACATTATTTCAAGCCCAAGAAAATGTGGCTTTCGCTTAGCGCTACTCTGTATAAGTTTTTAAAATCAAAGCAAATTTGTGAATTTTGTTGGGTCCGGCAATTGTTTCCTCAAAAACTGAGCGTTCATTTTCAACCTTTCTCTTGAAATGTATTGTGTTCCTGCCTGTCGAGAAACTAATTTCATTCTCTCTTTGGGACAATAGGCGCTCATGTTGAAAACTTGAAAACTATAGAGGAATTTTCAAAGTTAGTTAATTAAATTATTTGAATGCATTGTCACGCCTTGTATTGACTTTGCAATTAAGTTTGCCATTGCTTCGTGCCCGCATACAATTTTAAAAGGTAGGTCGACTACTTGAATTTGCTTACAATGTATTTAAGGCATTTTCCAAAGATGCACAGTTGGATGTCATTCAAACTGATGGAATTAACCACAAATTGTGTCACTTGGGTTTCCCATAATATTTATAAATTGATTGGTTGCCCTCCGTTCTTCATGCTATATCTTTTAGATTGCTTTTCAATTCTTCTCAATCAGACGAGTTTCTAGTCAATTCAGGCGTCCCGCAAGGATATCACCTGCAAACTATTCTGTTTATCATACACATTAATGATCTTCTCTCAGCTATTGACTGTTCTCATATCCTAATGTATGCAGAGGACGTCAAACTTTTCTTGCTGGTTAATTCGAAACTTCAATTCACTTAGATTGGGGGATGCGGACTCACTTCTGGACCTAGGTGTCTTGTTTGATGATATAATTTTATTCAACCTGCACGTTGAACATTATGTGAACAAAACTAGATCAATGCATTATTAAATGCTGGTCGAAGGAACTTGAATGCGGCCTCTATTGGGATGCACTTCAGTCGTATGGTCATCCTTGTAACGTTGCCAGGAGAAATCCATAAAATCTCTGCACAAGCATTTTTTGCTTTTTGCTCTAAGAAATCTAGCTGGGGACACACGAGTCCCTTCACTTCCTCAAGAAACGTGGGATGGTATTAGCCATTACATTGAAGGTAATGTAAAGTTGATTGATGGCGTTATCGATTTGCAGACTTTATTCATTGAGGTCAATTTTAATCTTCCTATCCGCCCGACAAAGAATTTTCATTTTATAAAACTTAACCAGTGCAGATTTTTGCTATGAACATTTTAACCCACTTTACGTCCCCTCTAATAAATTAAAGGAGTTTTGTAACCTAATTTCGTTAGCGGATCCTGTTGCTTCCATTAAGACTGCTCTTTCAATGGCCATGTCCTGCCGACATTATACTTAAACTAAATTTTAAATTCTATTAATGAGCTGCGCTCGATCAACTTTCACGTGAACACACACCTTGAACTTACAGGATCTAAAGTTTTTGAGATATTTCGATGAAAGTTGAGACAAGCGGACTTGCTTGCATTCAAGGACTTGCTCTATTGAAAATAGATTAGATTAGACCCTTTGTATTATAACTCCTCCTATAAAGCCTTAGTTTGAAAAATACTTGACACGGAATTCGCGAATTTTTTGAACCCCCTCCCGCCATATATATGCAAAGCAAGCTTCAGTATGGAATGCAGGTCTAGTGTTTAACAATTTAGAGCGAAAGTCTGTTCCAGATAGCAATATGATATATAAATGTATCCGTAGTTATAAATTTTAGACCACATAGATCTATTTTTTGCACACCAGGCCATATATGAGTGAAAAGTAAACATTTATAGCACAACAAAGTCTAGATATTCGCAGTTCATGACTCAGGAAACATGTGCAATATAATAAGAGCTTTGACAAGAAAATGAATCTGACTTCCGGATTCCTTTCATATAAGAGTTCCCGTGAAAAATATGATACAAGATATCATTTTTGGTACTGCATCACGAAAATAAATGAAAAATTAGATTAGGAGCCTATTTTATGACGATGTTGGATATGAAGATTTGTGTTGGATATTTAGTAGGCCTCATCCAACCATAGCAGAAAGGACTTTTTATATATATAGGAAGTTTTTGTAGATTTAATGGCTAACAACAAATGGAAATTTTCTCATATTCACTTTAGAGGGTTCAAGACATGTTTACTTGAATGTCTGCCTCTATGACACTGCAGCCATGAAAGGCAAGATGCCATAAAATGTGACCAAGTTTTAAGTTTTCTGATTTTTCTTCTTTTTTTCTTTTTTTTTTTTTTTCTTTGTGATATAAAAGATTTTAAACATAATAGAACAAGAAAATGAATACGCATCACAGCCGGTGCACAATTTCATGTACGCACACGAGTAAGCCGAGTGTTAATATGCAAATCAGCGCGTTAAGAGCGCGTGTGGGTTTCAATGCACTGTACTATACAAATGCGGAACGCATTCTCATAAACTTTTAAATTGACTTTTCGGTGCCGAGAAAACTCAATAAAATGATGCTGCTCTGCGTATGCATTTTTTTTAAAGAAAATATTTTAAAAGACAGAAACTCATTGAAAAATGTATATATATAAGGGTTACCTCTTTATAGATGGTTGTGTGCACATATATATATATATATGTGAGAATTTTACATAATTGGTTCTTCTCTTCTCTTCTCTGCCCACCATCGAGGGATACGGATGTATTCTGCTTCATGCTCCTATTTATAATGCACAGAAATGCAAGTCAACAATGATCAGTCGAGCTGATTGAACCATGTCTGCTTGTCTGTCACCTCTCTGTCATCTGTCTATTGTCTGCGTTTAACCTACTGCTACAAAGCTCACAATTGTGATAATAGGATAAAACTTGAACTATACACTTCTAACCGGTAATGATTCACTACAAAACGAATACGACTGCCTTTTGTTCATTTCGTTGTTTTTAAATGTAATTAATGATTGCTTAGAATATAGAAGAAAAATTCAATTGTGTTCTAAAGAAAAACAAAAAGTAATAAGAAGGAAATAAATTCGAAATCATGGACACTCATCACCCAAATAACCGTTGAGTGGGAAGTGCAAACAATTGCTTTAACTTCATTAATTGTGGAAAGATCACGTAACACATACTAGCGAGCCAAGACCCATTAGTAATCTGAAATTCCCTGGCCGTCCTTCGACAAAAAACGGCGAAGCGATTAGCATATCAAAAGCTCCTCACACGTGACAAGCTTTGCTCGCCGGAAAGTAAGGTGAAAACAAAAAAAAAAAACAACGAAGAATGCTATAGTTGGGCAAAGACAACCATTCGATACCCTACACCACCTCGCCTAATGCAGTGAATGACCTATGTTCTTAATGATACTCCAAAAATTATACATTATTTTTATTAAAAGGCATAACTTTCATGACAGCTGTCACATTGGCGTTACATGGGCTATGGTCGGAAAAGTGGTCCGTTCCGGATGGTTTTATGACCAAAACACGTCAGTGGCATCATGAAAATACCTCGAAAATAGGTTGAACATAACCATACATGGACAGACATAAGACGCACAGATGGACGGACAAGCTTAAATCGCTTCAATATATTATCTTCTGGTCTTACATACCTCGCAAAACTTAATGTATCGCTTACCACAAACTATGTAGCATACAAATTTGAGAGCCTAAACTTCCCACATCAGTCAGTATCTAAAGGAAGAAAAATCATTTCCGAATACGTTATTTTTCTAACATTTGTTTAATAAAAAGGTATAAGAAGATGAATTTAAATAATGAATTTAATTTTACAAATTATTAAATTTTAGTTATTAAAATTAATTATTGCAATAAGTAAATAAAAAAAATTTCAATTCAATCTTCAAAGATTTTAAAACAACAATGTGTTACGTTATTAAATTAATTATTAATAATAATTATTAATATATTATTAATATAACTAATATATATAATAACTATTAGTATCACTAGTTATTAATAATAATTATAATAATTAATTTATGGCAAAAACAACGCATGCGATTTAAACCTTTCAGTGTAATGAATCTATTGAGTTTAAAAAATAAAAAAAGATTTCACACTAAAACTTACCCGAGTATACCCAACGTTGAATGTGCATCCAATGATGCTCGGAGCCCGACACAACAAAAGATTCAATTTAATTCTATAACTTCTTCTAGTAGTTATTGACCTTATAATGTTTCGCTCTCTTAAATTCTTGTTGGACGCAGTTCGGGAATTAATCTGGAATGGGCTGTTATTGAACATTACTTACAACGTTTCTTTTCTGCTTTATTTCTTTACATCTTTACTATTAAAAGTTGCTCGTTTCCTACGTTTTGGCAACATCTTTAAAAGATTTAATTACATGTATATATTCGTATATATGTATATGGATGTGTATGTATGTATGTATATATTCGATTTAATTATATATCATACACAGCACAATAAGTAAGAGCACAAATAACTTCCCGTCGTTTGGCTAGGATGATCCACCAGAAGGTGTTTTTTCAAATTGTCCGATGTAAAACCTAATAGCGTAAGTGTAGTCATCTGGTACCTATATCGTGTTGAAATATTAGTGCATCCGTATCAACATCATATAATTTTTTCCTTGCGAATATGTCAAGTTTTGTGCCGAGTAATTGTCATTTGCAGGAACTTTTTTAACTTTTCTTTTTTAAATTTAAAAAAATCTGCAGGCGTATCGGTTGCTTGTAGGAGCATAGGGGGAGGTTGCTTTAAGTGAAAGAGAAGTTGTCGTAAATGTGAATAATTAAGAAGTGAAGTTTTGCACGCCATACGACATGAAGCTCCTACTGCGTGGTCACTGATGTGCATTTTTAAATGCAAACAGAACTTAAAAATTAATGCATGACTTTTTCCGGTGATAGTTACAGCAGATTAAAAAGTTTAAAAAGTTGACTATTGAACGCCTTAAACTAACTACTTCACCTAATACAATTCTTCATAAATCTTCTTCAAAAAATATCATTTTTCTGTTTAACTAATGAGGTCTGCTCTCTCTTTAAAGTCTTGCTGTAATGAAATCCTTTATAGCTCAAACCAGTATCGCAGTAAGTTCGTGCGAAAAATCGATATAAAAGAATGTTGTTCATGAAAGTTCTTACGTCGAGTCGGTTTCAAAAAAATAGATTTACGTGGTCCAAATTTGCTGTAATTAGCTTCTATGTTAAATTACTATTACGCATAAAGTTTCCTTATAAAATATGACAATTCACTCCTTTCTGCCATGCAAGGGCTAACTTTTCAAAGGAATAGTAATTTTTATATTCATATAATATTTGTATCTGTCAGCTTTTCTCCCTATCGAAGTATGACTCTGTTTTTCTCTCTCTCTCTCTCGATCTCTCTGACGTACCCATCGTTAAGGAGGGTATTACCTAATTTTTCACGTAAAACTAATTTTTTTTTTTTTTTGCAATATTTAGTTCAGTCGTTGTATCCAAGTAGTAGTTTTTTAATCTCGTATTCGACGTATACTTGTAAAGGTTTACTTTTCCCAGAAGTGATGATATGGAGAGACGTTTTATAATTTCCCTTACCCGGTCCAAATTTCATCTACTTACAATTACAAAATGCTGCAATTATTGTTCTCTTTTTGCCAATAACTTTTGTAAATTGCAAATTTTTTTTTCATATAAATACTTTTTCAAAAAGGGCTGCTGTACGGAAAAATGTGGTTCGATCTAGTTCATTTTTAACTGAGTTCTTGCTTGGTTCGAAAACTGTCTGCGTATTTCAAATTTCGTTAAAATATCTTAAAAATGTTAGCCCCTGTGGGTTGAACACAATAGTATACAGAAAAATAGCAAACGCACAGATTTGCAGGTGGACAGACAAACTTAAATTGATTCAGAAAATTAAGTACATACCTTAGTGCAAATTTAGCATACATCTCAATAACTTGGACCTCATCGAATTTTATAGAAAGTAAGACTTTTTTATGAAAGGAGTTCAAAAAACACTACTACCTTACTCAAGCATTTTACCTAAATAATATTTTTCTCAGACTTTTGCCGACAAATATTAAAAATGCCAAAACTTATCGTTCGTATTACGATTCTCCCCAAATTCGCTGCAGCGTTCGCTCTTGGGTCAAACAGATGAAGACGCGTGCTTAAATCTATTCAAAAAATGACTTGAAAACGATTTATGTAATAAAATATGAGTCTTTATACAATAACCTGTGGTGTTGCTTACCGTAGTACAAACTTAATATATCTTACGCTGGAAATAACAATGCGATTAATTCACATTTAAGTCAAAAAAAAAAAATTAAATAATTAAAAATTTAATGCAACTTTAATATAAAATTAAAATTCATCGGATGACCTCAATTAGCTTTCACGCATAAAGGTATTGCCGCTCTGTTAAGTTAATCGACGTTTCTTTTTGTTCTATACAATTTTAAATATGCGGTTTTTTTTTGGGGGTAAATGCTATTTGTGAAAGAACTAATTAGCGGTGTAAACGCAGGAGTAACATACAGAGATATTCATTATTTATGGCGTTTAATAAGTTGAAATTTTTTTAAAGTTGGGAAGAAACTCACCGCCACCATTATCTCAAATCAATACATAAAAAAATTGTAAAATAATTTATTAATTGCAGTTGTGTGAGTGAGACCATCGAATCGAATTTTATGGCTACGCAAAATGGTCGTATTCTTTTTGCCTACTGTGGGCATGATTGTTGGAGAAGAAATTACGAATGTTTTCCAAACTTATGAATAGCCATCAAAAGGGAGAGTAAATATCGAGTCATAGTTTTCTAGCTCAACTATTGTAGAAGTATAGATCTCTACAAGCGATGGCAGACGAAGGGTCTCTGTTGTTTGTCGTCTGCACCCGTTTTGATGGCGTAATCAAATGGCGCTCGCAAATTCTTCGATTAATTTTAAGTGATTTCCAACATCCCCATTTTACAGGACAGTCCTGCTAATGGGAGGGCCTATTCCAAGACTGAAATTCCTAATATGAAAATTCAAGTATGGTCCAAACATTCCTCTTTAAGCAATGCGGGGCATGCACCTCTAATTATTTAATGTTACCGAAAATCACGGCGAGCACTTCCCGAAGGTCCTCACCCAAGCGGTCAGTCCTCCTATATCAGGTTGCCACAAATATGCTTACCCATACACTCTGTTTTACCCAAATTACATCACAGAGGTGTACACCGTCACTCATCAATATGCAATATTGATCAATATTATGCAGACTATATATATTTTTATAAATATCCGTTTCTACCGAAGTTTCCGTAGAGGCATCGAAATGTGCAAACTTTCCCCCGAAGGTTCCTAGCAAGCTTTTGCTTTGATCCGTGTTTAACCAATGCACCGGCTCCTTATATGCACGTGCAAGTACATATGAGGTTGAGTGAATGCGTAACTTGACCACTTTGGATCCTAGAGTTTTGATTTATACAGCTTTGGAATTACCCGCGTTACGCATGTCATATATTATGCACTGTCGCGCTTTTGAATTATCCATACTTTCTATATGCCATCCAGCTACTTCTCCTTGGAATTTAATGCACACGTAGCAGATATCAACTCAGCATACACCAGGCCTCAACTTACACTATGAGCTTCTCTGGGCGTTTCAACAACTCACAGACCTGTTTGTTCAGTCTTTGATCTCCCTTGTAACGGAAATTTTAGTAGAGAAGCCTGCAAACAAACTACGGCTGACGCCGTCAATGACTCTCCAAGTAAGACAAACGGTCAGAATAACCATAGCTAAAAAATGTTCCATTATAATGGAATAGATAAAGTGTGACAGGGTATGGGTAGATCGGCATGCAATGGAATATTTTGGAAGTCTGAAGTATTATTTTTATCGCATGTAAATATTAATAGTGGTGTCCAACTTCGAATAATTTGGGTGACAGTACAAGGAGTACAAATTATATATCGAGGTCTATATAAGGGCGTCGAGACCCGTGGACCTCCATTACCGACCCGATCGTTGGCAACAGATTAGAAAGACATGCACTTACTCCAACCCAAGCACTTTATGTTGTTGTAGCCTAAACGAGGATTTGCATATAGTTCCCTCGTATTATTAGTATAGCTTAGAATCACATTTCTATATGATCGAGACATTGTACTAAGGGATTTCTAACGTAAAAAAACTAAAATTGGCTGCAAAGCGTCCCCCAATGGCGGGTATAAAAATTTGTTTATTACGATGGCAAAATGAAAATTAAATCCTATAAAAAATAATTAATAATTAATTCAGGATCACAGGTGACGTTCGAGCTTAGTTCGCACGCCGGAAAGCTAAAGAAATGTCTGCAGCAAAGATAGTTTTTAAGGGGAGCAAAGAAACGTTGCCGTCAATTATAATTCGAAAACTCACGATTTTTAAGAAAATTTCTTTCGTCCATTAATGTTTACCACTCTTTACATGTTAAGGTTGTAAACCATCTAAAGTTATGACCATGAATTGTGACATAACTTTTCTCCTATACAGGAAGGAATGAAAGAATTATGAAATTTGCATCTCAGAATAAATAGCACGTTTCAAGAGTATTTTTTCTTATTAAATTGTAAAGAGAACTGATTTTACGTGTTTTATATAAAGCGTCATGGCTTTAAATACAACTGTGCATGTTAAGGAGAAAGAAAAATTGATTTCGAATTGTTTGCTATCGTATCGAGGAAAGCTATGAAGAAAAACATATGCACGTAAAATGTAAATGCACCTTAAGACCAATATTCAACACGCGCTGTCTATAAAAAACAATTGAAAAACAATTTAGTTTCCGGTTAACAATGGTTGCCTATCAACCTTTCACTTTTAATGGAATCATTGAAAACATCTGCAACGTACAGTTTGCAATTGTGCTCTATTCCCGCTTCATGCGCGTATGTTTTGCTTGTTTTTTTTTTTTTCAAATTTCTTAAGACTTTTCAGAAATATAGTTCAAATTTAATCAGCTTACCGTTATAAACCAAGATTTTTTTTACATTTTTCAATCTTTTCTAAGAAGGCAGCTAATCTTCATATATTTTCCTTATGATTTCAGTGATCAACCGGGAGGTTGTTTCAGTAAAACAACCGGGATTTATAATGCTTTCCGCGTCACTTTCTCAACGTTGAAAATCTTTATCGACACATCATCATGAAAAGGAAGAAAAGGATAATTATATGGCAAGAACATTAGGAAGATTCCACCTCTTAAGAACCCCATAAGCCAAGCTTATGGGCATATTAAGGAATAGCTCGACGTAAAGCATTCTTTTCCTTCAGTTGTAATACAAAAGTATATATAACTCAAACTCCAGCGCCTTTTAAAGTTATTTGTAGACCCTTCCTAGGAAGATGCAAAAACCATTAGCTTTGAAGGGCATGACTGCAGGATTTTCCTTCCACTGTCACTATTTGTGTCATATTCAATAGCGTTTGTCCTTAGGCCAAAACATATTAGTGTAGCAAATGTCATTAAAATATCACAAGAATTATGGACCTTAGGTTGAACACAAGAAAACAAGAAGGACAGACGGACAGACACGTCTAAATCAAATCAAAAAGTGATTCTGAATCCATCAATATAATAAAAATTTGCGTCTATATCAGTTCCTTGTGGACATCCCCGCACAAACCTACAGATGACAACACAAGTGGTGCGGGGTATAAATGTGTAGTTTTCAACATTGTTTGCTAATAGAAAAAAAATCCTGCATTCAATGGTCATTCATTCATAATATTTCCTCATCTAAATTTAAATGCCTTTAAAAAATCCATTATGTCCATCTCTGAAAGACTAAGCTACGCTAAAAAGTATTACAATTTTTCGCTCTTACTTTCCAATCATAAAAATGTTGTTTATTTGAGTTAAATGCTCTTAAAATGCTACTGCTACTATATCCTTAATTACTGGATCCCCTTAAAGCATATTTCAATTTTTTTTTGGTAATAATTTCACTTCTTTTCATACTCAAAGGTGTCTGTCTTTCCATTTTTGTTTTTTTTCGTTTTAAATAATTAAAGCATTTGGTATTTGCGGTGATGTGTTTTTTCTGCCTTTTGAGATTTTCTGCATGAAATGAAAGAGATGATGTTTTTTTTTGCTTAAAATTGAAAAGTTTTATCGCATTCAACAAATTGGTAAATGCAAGCCATAAGAAGAATATGTTGCATAAATCATTCATCAAACATTTGGTTAACAGCTGAAACCTGTTGCTGTCTGCACTCAAGTAGGAAAAATAGACAGCGAATTATTGACAAAACGTAACTAGACGATGAACAAGAGATGACGAGCACAAGTATTTCTGCAGTTACTGAACTGCACTGCTGCATAGTGTAAACAGAGAGAAGTTGTGCAAAAAAAAAATGAAAAAAAAGAAAAAAAAAAAGTCAATATTACATAGGGCTGTAAACGATTGCGGTAATTCACAAGAACGAAAACTACAACGATGAAAGTGAAAGGAATGAAAGGTTGCATAATATTTCTTCCTCTTCATTTTCTTCTTCTTCTTCTTCTTCTGGTTTTTTTGTTGTTTTTTTTCTTCCTTATTAACTTCATTTACTGGAATGCTGTTCAACTATTTGAACTTTAATTATTTACAAAGCTGAGAAAGTATACGGTTCACTTTTTAAAAACGAATTGTTGCCATATCGATAAAATTTAAACTTAAATGCATTTTGATGCGGATTATAAAGTTGAATTGAATTGTTTTTACATAAACTCTTACTCTTGCTCTCTTAAACCACTTACTTAGGTGTTGGTAGGTGTTGGCATAATGACTAAAAACGAAATCATACGAAAAGGAAAATACGTTTGAGGGGGAGGAGGAGGAGGAGGAGGAGGAAATAAAGATTATTAGGGCGATGTTTTGTAAAACTATTTGTAATGGTTTTGAGGTTTGTACAACTTTTACGTCTTGCAAAGTTCGAATAAGTTTCATGTGCTTTTTCTTTTCTTTAAATCGTTTCAACGTAACTTGATGTTGCTTTCTTAGTATACATATGAATATATATATATATATATATATATATGAGTGGTTTTTCTATTAACATTTGTGATGAAATAAAAATGTCGAATTCTGAAATTAAAAGCTTTTTGTAAAAGCCATTTAATATTGAAGGCTTTTAAAGCAATTCAAGTTTAATAAATAGAAAAAAGTATTAAATTAAATTCACTTTATCTGTTCGCATATATAATTTTTCTTCTTTCTTCTTCTTCTTTTTCTTCTTATATTTTTTTTTTTTTTTGTTATTTTTCCAAGAGATGAAAGTCATAGAGAAAAATATTTACAAATGAAAGTCGAAATTATTTTCACATTTCAATACAATAGAAACAAAAGAAGAGAAAAGAGAATCAGAAACACCTGTGTGTCTTGTCAATGATTTACGATTGCAATGGTCTTTGATATATATATCCACACACAAAAACATACTTTTAAACATGTACATTTTCATAGCATTGTCCATGGCTATCTGTACAAGGCTTTTATAAAATCTTTTATTGCCCTTTTTTTCGCTCAATCGTTTATGTAAGCATATCCTACTTACTGTCCATTTGTTTTCATACCGCAACCGTCTGTAGTATCATTGTCTGTTAGATAACCATAGTTATGTTTGGACAATTTTTTGTGTTCTCCTTTCTTCCGTTTCTAATAAAAGAAAAAAAAAGCAGAAAAGCAGAAAAGCAGAAAAGCAAAACGTACATGACATACATTTATACATATATACACACATTTCCTTATAATCCTCGATCTCCATAACAGCAGCCAAAGTTCGGTTGAACGGAAATTTTGCTGCCTTTGATTTCTTCTCGATTTTTTTTTGTTTTTGTTCTACTTCTAAAGGTGCTTTCGTTTCTCTCTCTCTCTCTCTCTCTCTCTTTTTTATTTTCTTTTCTTCTTCTTTTTTTTGTGTTTTGTTTTTTATTTCTTTTGCTTTTGTGTAAAGAGCCCCCAAAGGCGTACTTCTTTAAAAAAAAAATGAAACTGTTACTACTGAATTTCCTTTTTTCTCTTATGTCTATAAAAATTTAATCTGATTTAACAATTTTCTTAAAGTTTTCCAAGAATCAATGTGAAAAATAAAGAAAATAATTTTACACAAAGGCTTTTAATTCCTTTGCCTTGAAGTTAACTTTAAAATAATCCAGAAGCATAAATTTA
>KK502450.1:502140-524378 GCA_000688735.1 Glossina austeni
CCTCCACTCTAACAATGAAATATGTTCGGGAGATGTAAGTGTGGTTATTATTGCGGTAAAAATCTAAAACTAATTGTAAGATCAACAAATCAAGTTTTCATAGAAATAATGGCGGGACTGTTGAAGCATATGTTTATATATTTCAAATGCAAATCTCACTTCGATGGACGATATAGCGACATATACATGTTCCCTAAACATTTAAAGTATTTGATAATTGAAGCAGTTTAGCAGTTTACAAATGCGTCCTCAGTATAACTGATTTTTAAAAATTTCATTTAAAAACCTATAAATTAAAAAAAATTTTGTAAATACATATAGCGTTTTTCGTTAAGCGTATCCATCATAGAAACTTTATTTGAATAATTCGCAGCTCTCATAAAACCGTGATCCCCCTATAAGTATAGGCAAAGTACAAAACTTCTAGCTTATAAGAGATATTTTTTTTTTCTTAAATATGACTAATCACGCAGGAGATGTCGTGTGTACGGTGACGGTCACAAAAAATTCGGGAAAATAGCAAGAGAAAAACGTGGCCGTAGAGTAAAGAGTACGCGAGTTGTGTCTTTATCGACTCACCACTCACTAAAATATGTGCTATCGCTTTGAGATTTTAACCCGTGAACACTGTTTTGATATCTAAGAACTGTTTCAAATATGTCACGGAATGAACCGAAACACCAACATAAAAATGTCTGCGGTCAATAAGCAAAAAACTTCCAATGCTATTTTTGCACCCTACACTACTTGTGGTATAAGAGAATATTAATTTAAATGCGGATTTATTCAATGCTTAGAAAGACTTGAGATACTTGAGCCACCTTTTATTATTCCAATCGATTCGAAGTTCCTTTCTGAATCGATCTGTCCATCCGTCTGTCTGTTCGTCTTCCCACTGGCCGCAATTTCAAAGATATTTTGATGAAATTTGGTTCATCAACGTTTTTTGACTCAAGGAGTAATATTATTGGATATGGTCCGGATCGGACCACTTTTGCGATCGCCTCCAATACAAAGCCTTATTTTAAAAGGATGTTATATGAATAACAGCATGGAGCGAAGTGATATAAGATATTTAATGGTGAGCCATGTCCCTCTGTACGGTGTACACTTGCTTTAATTCGAGTTGGTGACTATCAAAGATTTATCGGTTTTACCTGCAATAAGTAGTCCTTTTAAGTAAAAGAAATTAAAGAAATCTTGATCATTAAAGACATTAAATGAAATGTACTCAGTGTCTACTTTTTTATTTGTTATTCTTATAAATTATTTATATTTTTAAAAAAAAAAAAATTGGGTTTTTCACTTGTAAAATTGTGAATTGCCCAACTTTTTTTCTTATGGCTATAACTATAATAATTCATAGAGACAAAACAGATATTTCAAATGTGACGTGTCTCTGATTTGTTGCTGCAGAAGAACTTTTCTGCATACAATACTAGTCGCAATTCATTTATTACACAGTATGACAGAGACATTATTGTTGCAGTCATGTATTCACACTTCATTTTTAATAATCTTCTGATGGAAAATGTTTCCAATTTGTGGCAAATTAGAAATCATGTCAGAAATTCAAACAAAAGCTTTACCTAACAATGACATAAAATGTTACTCTAAGAGAGTCAAGATTAAATTATTCAAAAAAATAAAAATTTAAAAAAGTGAGCATATGAGTAAATAGATCAAACTTAAAATGCCTTTCAACACATACGTGTATAACAAACAGCAAGTAATTATTTTTTAAAATTTAAAAAAGAAAAAAATTTATAAATTTTTTGTTTGTTTTTTTTTTTTTTTAACAAATACTTAAAATTTCTAACAATTTTCGCATTGATCGAAATTTCTTTCAAGGCAACGTATTTTACTTTCCCACATCCATATGCTTATGTATTGCGTAGACACATTCATTACGTATAAAAGCTCAAATACTTGAACGAACAATATATGCAACTCTATAGGAATGAAAGAGAAGGCAAAGAAATGCAATTAGAAGCAAAGTTTTACTGTATAGAACAAGAAAAAGAGAAAAATTATTACCGAATAAAAAAGATATTGTGGAAGAAAAGTTATTGAATGCGTTGAAATTGAATTCTATGGTAGAACAGATTTAATTGAAATATTGTAAAACCTCAACCCGCATCCATGATTTCAATTGAAAATGAAGGAACTTTATAAGCAAAAGTAATTCATTATGCTTTACTAACATTACTTTCCCTGCCGTTGAATACAAGTAAGTCAAGGTGTCTACGCGATAAAAGGGACCAAAAAATCAACCAAATATTCATATGATCTCTTAAAAGTATTAACCATGAAGACGCTCTTACGGTTGCTTCATATCCGGATCACAAGCTAGTTTACCCGTAGCAATGGATTTTTTTTTTTTAATCAGCATCTGCCTGATGTTGCATTTTTTGGCTCTCAAAATGATATTTCCAAGCAGAGAACAAACCTACCTTCAAACCTAATCTGAATACGAGCCTGTAGGTCAAGTTTAAGTTCAAGTGTGTTAAGTAAATTTTTATATGAGATACCAGATATATGCACCAGACAATAAAAAAACAGTGCAATTAGAGGACGGATGTACTGACTGATCTGTATTTGAAGGTAATTCAGAATTCGATGGCCCGCAGTGCTTGATTTTGGGCATTACAAATGGAATGACAAGTAGAATGAGTATGTTTCCCTTGCTTAGTGAGAAAAGTGTTTCTTAACAGAATATTCACATGGATTGCATGTAAAAAGATTACATTGAACTCTGAACGAGTCCTATATCTTCACTATTTAATGCGTACAATACTTACGCGGAACTCTTCTAGGGGCCATTAAATGCAAGGCTATGGTTGTTGATGAACCCATGACTTATCCTTAAGCATTACTAAATTCTTGTTACAAGCGGATACACGGGAGCGTTGCTCGTCGGTTATGAACAAATCGGTCACTTATCTTTTAAAAAGCTTTTCTATTTTCACATCCCTGTCAAATAAGTAAAACCCGAGTGATTGTAATGCCATGTGGCATATAGTCGCTTGGCATAAAACAAAAATGTACTGTTTGTGACTCCCTTTGTTGGTAGGTACTTTGCTTACTGATCATTATGTGCCATCCTCATAAGCAGATATTTGATCAAAGTATCAGTGAATTATCGCTATAGTCGGGATTGCTATACCAACTCTAAGATTTCCGCTATTGAGAAAACAAAGTAATCGGAGGCCAAATTGACTGCTTTCCAACACTTCCCCAAATAAAAAAATAAATAAGTATAGATGAGGATTAAACCCAATCAGAATTGAAGACCGAAGTAGATTTTTCGTCCTTGTGGGAGTTACGTATACTTCCACGTTTGTTACTCCCGAAAATAAATAAAAGGACATATCGATGAGTACCAAAAACTTGACTTGATCAATTCAGAATGTAACGCTGGGAAGAAATTTATGTATTGGAACTTTTTCATCTGAGCTTAAAACTTCAAATAGCGAAGTGAAGAATTTTGTAGCTTAAATTTTAAACTTGCTTTTATAGATGCGCAGATAATTTGCAAAAAATACTTGAATTTACTTGAAATCTAAAGCTGAAACCAATTTTGAAAATAAACATTTTTAAAGGAATGTTTAACTTTAATGTTGATGCTTCCAAGGACATCCGGTTTGCAGGAATAGGCTAAAGCTATAAAATATGTAGCCTCGCTATCGTCTTTGGCGGAAGTAACATATGAAGATATTCTCGTCATCAATTTTGAAAAGCTTTGATGATAAACAACCGGAAAATGACTAAATCGGCTGAGGATTCCATTGATTAACAAAAATTTTCTTTATTCCTTGAGAGTCTCATGACGATTTACATGCTGCCGCTTGTAAATAGCTATAAGCATTTTCATATTACGTAAGAATAATATATTATATATATATATATATATATATAAATATGTATGTATGTTCATTTAGGTGTAATTAACCTTGAGCGTATAATATGTTTTCTTCTTTTTTTTTCCATTCTTCTCATCTTTTTTATAACGTAACACACGTTGTTTTGAATAATTTCAACTTAGTTTCTTTTTATATGCGAAAGAAGAAAATAAAAATGGAAAAAAAAAAAAATGACACTCAAGTATGCGTGGGTATGTGTAAATACGTAAAGATGCACGTAAAAATTTGTAATTTATTAAAAAATGCACATACAAGTGTCTAAAATGTCACACATACTTAAAAGGGCGCAATCTAGCAACTGCCTGTCTACCTACAAATCTGCATATGCAAATTGATCATTCGTTGCGCTTACGAAAAGAAACTGCAGAGTATAGAAAAGAATCATTAGAAAAATATTTGAATAAATATTAAACAAAACTTATTTACCATAGTTGTGAAGAATAGTTTTTAAAAACATTAACTCTCTTGATAAATATTAATAGAAATTGGATTTTTGCATCGAAGATGCGAAGTTTTTCCTAATTACATTTTCGCTTGTAAAAGTAGTACATGTTAAAACATTATAGTCGAGCAAAGCCGAACATTAAATACCTTACACCCAGTTCGTCTAGCGCAAATTCCTCGTCTATTTTCATGATAAAACACCAAAAGGCAATCCATGTGTCGAGGTTAGTTGGAGACTGGTTCAAAACGAAGATACACTTAGCTCAAAGCTTGATGCGGTCGATTGCTTTTTCATTAAATATTAAAATTGGGACCTTTTTGTCACGTAAAGCCTCAGTTCTTATGGGGATGTGGGATAACAAAAATATACTTGTGTGGTCAAAAATATACTTGTGTGGTCAAAACTGAAAACAGTTATTTTTATATCAAATTATGGTTATGCGTCAGACTAATGTTCACCCCGCCGCAAACAAATACTTAACGATTCGTGTAANGGCTTTTAATTCCTTTGCCTTGAAGTTAACTTTAAAATAATCCAGAAGCATAAATTTAAAAAAAAAAAAAAAAAAAAAAAAAAAAAAAAATAAAAAAAAAAAAAAAAAAAAAAAAAAAAAAAACTTTAAATAAAACTTTTTCGAACAATTTTTTACATTTATCTTAAAAATTCTTGAAAACATTTTAAACGACGAATTTAAGCATCAAATAAAGAAAAAAAAGAAAAAGATTGAAATCAAATCTTGGCTGATTGAATAAAAATACATTCACTACGAAAGGAAATTATTCTTGAATTAGAAAGCGTTGAAGGACAAGTGCAGAAATCAAATGGTCTTATGTTCTTCTTCTTCTTCTTCTTCTTCTTCTTTTTTATACAAATTGAATAATAGCTTCCACTGTCTAAAATTTGTTTTACGGTCGATTAGGCTTTCAATACCTTAGGGTTCACTAGTTTGACTTTAACTCAGCACCCGATAGTCATAATAGTTCTGAAGCTTCTCTGATTTCGGAATTTCAGATCTAAAGTGGCTCATGGTAGACCCAAGTAATATCGACAGTTAGCTAATTGGTCAATGAATCAAACCCTTCGTGGCCTACAATCGTCTAAAATCATGCATTTTAAATGTCAAAAGGTGGAATCGAAGGCCTAAGGCCTTTCAGTCTATGCGAAAATCCCTTGAATGCGGCTGATAATCGTCTCAGTTATGTCACCTACATTAGGCCAAGATTGCAACACAATCCGCATATGCGAACTTAAGCTTTAAGGCTCTGCCTTGCAGAGCGGAAGGGTGAGCTATAAGCATAGCGGGGAACCAGTTTTCAGCTGGGTACCCTCCACTCTAACAATGAAATATGTTCGGGAGATGTAAGTGTGGTTATTATTGCGGTAAAATTGTACGGTATTGTATGCGCGGTATGTGCGGTATTGTAAGATCAACAAATCAAGTTTTCATAGAAATAATGGCGGGACAGTTGAAGCATATGTTTATATATTTCAAATGCAGATCTCACTTCGATGGACGATATAGCGACATATACATGTTCCCTAAACATTTAAAGTATTTGATAATTGAAGCAGTTTAGCAGTTTACAAATGCGTCCTCAGTATAACTGATTTTTAAAAATTTCATTTAAAAACCTATAAATTAAAAAAAATTTTGTAAATACATATAGCGTTTTTCGTTAAGCGTATCCATCATAGAAACTTTATTTGAATAATTCGCAGCTCTCATAAAACCGTGATCCCCCTATAAGTATAGGCAAAGTACAAAACTTCTAGCTTATAAGAGATATTTTTTTTTTCTTAAATATGACTAATCACGCAGGAGATGTCGTGTGTACGGTGACGGTCACAAAAAATTCGGGAAAATAGCAAGAGAAAAACGTGGCCGTAGAGTAAAGAGTACGCGAGTTGTGTCTTTATCGACTCACCACTCACTAAAATATGTGCTATCGCTTTGAGATTTTAACCCGTGAACACTGTTTTGATATCTAAGAACTGTTTCAAATATGTCACGGAATGAACCGAAACACCAACATAAAAATGTCTGCGGTCAATAAGCAAAAAACTTCCAATGCTATTTTTGCACCCTACACTACTTGTGGTATAAGAGAATATTAATTTAAATGCGGATTTATTCAATGCTTAGAAAGACTTGAGATACTTGAGCCACCTTTTATTATTCCAATCGATTCGAAGTTCCTTTCTGAATCGATCTGTCCATCCGTCTGTCTGTTCGTCTTCCCACTGGCCGCAATTTCAAAGATATTTTGATGAAATTTGGTTCATCAACGTTTTTTGACTCAAGGAGTAATATTATTGGATATGGTCCGGATCGGACCACTTTTGCGATCGCCTCCAATACAAAGCCTTATTTTAAAAGGATGTTATATGAATAACAGCATGGAGCGAAGTGATATAAGATATTTAATGGTGAGCCATGTCCCTCTGTACGGTGTACACTTGCTTTAATTCGAGTTGGTGACTATCAAAGATTTATCGGTTTTACCTGCAATAAGTAGTCCTTTTAAGTAAAAGAAATTAAAGAAATCTTGATCATTAAAGACATTAAATGAAATGTACTCAGTGTCTACTTTTTTATTTGTTATTCTTATAAATTATTTATATTTTTAAAAAAAAAAAAAATTGGGTTTTTCACTTGTAAAATTGTGAATTGCCCAACTTTTTTTCTTATGGCTATAACTATAATAATTCATAGAGACAAAACAGATATTTCAAATGTGACGTGTCTCTGATTTGTTGCTGCAGAAGAACTTTTCTGCATACAATACTAGTCGNTAACAAAAGTCCTCCGACCCAAACCATTTTTAATCGAGTTTCCGTTGGCAAAAACACATCGATGTCCCACCTCTCGTCAAGATATCACAAAAATTGCATCCTGAAGGTTCAACGCAAACTGTGTAAGCAGAAATCCGACAGACTGAGGGACAGGCAAGCTTTAATCGCTTCAGAAAATTGTTTTGAATTGATTTGTATTATAAAAGTTGGATCTTTCTAGAGGTTACATGCATGCATCTGTTATGCCCTATACTACGATAGGTATAGGGTGTAACGATAAACGTAACATGAGTAAATGTCCTAATAATATGAGGGAAAATGTCCACCAAAAAGAATATAATGATAAACATAATGTGGATAAATGTTCAAATACTGAAAGAAAACATGTGACGGTCAGCATGCAAGATGTACTCTGATTACTAAGCAAAAGTACGATTTTTTCAATGCTCACAAATTCCCAAAACAAGTGCTTATGTGAGGGAAAGCATTTAAAACCGAACTCTACTGAAACTCACTTTTGATATTGAAACACTTCTGATAGGTATTTGTGATCTATAGAGATGTACGAAACCGTTAAGTTGTGAAGAATGTACAGCTCCTTACTTCTCAAGTACGGGCCATTTCTAGAGTATTCGCCCATTCATTACGCCAGGAAATTGTTAGGGAGAGGACTTTGTCGAAATATCACATCGAACATATGTTCCACATATTCAGTGGAAATTGCGTAGAAGCATACTTTCAATCAGCATTAAAGAATAGCATCATTTTTCTATCGCACCGAATCTTCATTTTCCAAATTGTTATTTTTATAGCTTATGAGTATTGAGCACAGAAACTCACTTGATTTTACCTTTAGAAAAAAAGGTATTCTCAGCTTCCTTCCCTTGAGTTATTTAACTCATTTTCAAGCTGATGCCAAGATGCTCATCACAAAGAGAACGAAGACGGACAGACGAAACTGCTTTTATCGATCCAAAAATCGATACTAATCAAGTAGGTACATACTTTATAGGGTCGCAGAACCAACATTGCCTTTTTTTATACCCTGTTATTGATCATTTCCTCCTCACATATATGAAATATATTTTTATTTAATAAATCGCTGGCATATTGAACAGAAATACAATCGCTTCTACTTAATTTTGAAATATCGTTTAATACAACTTCTCTAAGCGTAACGTTTTAGATTTTTTTAAAATAATTTAGGGAAAGTTTAAGCCAGTTATCCCTTAAGACAATATAGTTCACCTATGCGGAAACAGCTGCGGCCTCTTCATGATTATAATACAAAGCTAATTCGAAGTGGCTAGAAATCCACTGCCAACCTTGGAAGGAGTGATTCTATCTCAATCTTCACATCTGGAAATAATTTCGTTTCCTTTGGCCTTTTCAAAAGGCCCGAGTAATGAGCTAGACTTGCGGTTAGTAACATATTGCATATGAGTAGATGAGCAAACCTACAATATTCGTGATAAGTAGGAAAACCGCTTTAACTGTAAGGGCAAAGGCCAATAGACAACAAAGTCTTCCACTTCATGGGAAGGTATATACACTAAGGAACGGTATTTTCGAAAACTAATGAATTTTGCCGGATAACTGAACTCCGAAGAACAATGAACCGCGCTCCTAAGCTCAGTATTATCGAGAAAAACTATTAGTATTTTTTTAAAGACAAATATTTAACTCCAAGTTATTGACTAAATCATATATGTACGCACTCCTTTCAAGGACTCATGCAGTCTTGTTTTTATTTATTTTACTTTTTCCGTTTTCTATCGCATTTATATGAAGTACAGAAACTGCATCTTATAGTGCTGTGTGTCGTACTTTGCAGTTTATGTCATTGTTATTTCAGCATGCGGTGACATATAAGTTAACTTGCAATGTCCAATTATCTTACATGAATGTGATCACCAGTACACAGAATTCTCGTTTCACAGTTTTTGCACTTAAAAATATGTCATAGCAGAAGCTATGACCGGTACTGACAGCCATGGGATCATCATACGGGGGTGAACGAGCTTTTCAATGCAAAACAATTTTCCGCACTTTTTTACATACGTAGGGAATCGAGCCATAAATAAACTTTAATCAAGAGACAAGCGCAAGGGAAAAGCTAAAATTTCTCCACATAACCTTACCTTGGGTACATCATCGGAGAATCAACGTATTCTTGATATCAATTTTTAGCTTTCAAATATTTCAAATATCAAGTTTCAGCTCCTGTTGCGTTATCATTGATTAAATTTGAAAATAAAACAAATTCTTCTGTTCCAATACTTGAACAATAAATGGCTTTGTGCTTCAAGCACAAGAGAACAATAGAAATCAATTTTTAATACCTTTCAGGATTTATTAGTTAATTTTCTTCTTCTTATTTGAAACTATATATAAGAAATAATTAATTAAAAAATATCAGATGGGTAAAGAAGTCTTTACTGATCTTTTTAAGAAATGGCGCTGCTTTGGCTGCGATCATTTCTCAAGTTTTTAGCCGTTACATAATAATATATCCCGCTATCCCGCTGAAGTGAACACATTATAGTTTCTTGGCACTGTGATTACATCGGGTTTTGTGCCAAAAACGCACTCACCCGAAAAGCGTTACTTTTTTCTGCTGACTTACTGGAGAAAGTTACCAAAAATGACTGATGTAATTACAACGTTTATTAAAAAAAAAAAAAAAAAAAAAAAAAAAAAAAAAAAAAAAAAAAAAAAAAACTAGCGATAAATAATACTTTGAATAAAGTATTTTCTACTGACCATAAGTTAATTTTAATCCTATCCGCCTGAGTGGCCGAGTAGGAAAGAGTGTCGACTAGCAATTCAATGGTCGTGGGTTCAAATCTCAAGTGCGGTAGAGTTTTTAATAATAATAATAATAATAATAATAATAATAATAATAAAAATAAAGCCGAAAGCCTTAGATGCTAGTACTATAAGATTTTAGTCTTAGAATTTATTCTCTGGCTAAATTTATATAATAATAATAATAATAATAATAATAATTTTAATCCTAAAGGGAGAGGGAATACTGAAATATTTATGTACAAAAGTTTTCATGATTTCAATATACTACACCGGCAAAAAAAAATTGTGACAATACGCGAAAATGTTCCGCGATTCTACTTAAGTTCCGCAAACAAAAAAATCTACATATGTCTATGTGTTGCTGTATCGAGAAACTCTATATATTGTCATTGCTTATCTAACTCCAATTTTAATCTCAGTGAAGAATTTTTCTTTAGCTGCTTTTGCCCACAAGGGTTACAAGCCCGAAATTGCCCTGAAAGAACGCCGAAAATTTTCAGTTTCAGCAGCAGTTAAGAGGAACAGGAAATGTTGTACGCAATTGTAGTGAATTAAGTTAACTTCAACGCTTTGCACATAACACAAGAAATGTCTCCACTAGAATGCTTTATAGGTTTCCTTTGAAACAATCTCAAATATGAGTTAATGTAAACTCATTGGAAAAAGAAAAAGATAGTTTAGGACATGAAGCAATTATTTTAAAATTCGGCCAACATTGAAATCGTTAACAAAACACATTAAGAGCTTCACACTACAACTTGGCTGGTTTTCTTACACACTGAGAGTATTATCGTTGTAATTGTCGTTTTCTTCGAATTCTAAAATTTAAAAAAATCTTGCCAAAATTCGTCATTTGGCAGGAACACCAAAAGTCACTTTAAAATGTGTTTCTCCTGCATTTTCTTCTTAGTTACTCGAAAACAACTGCACGTAACATTTTTATGTTATTGTATAGAAATATTTCAATTAATCTCACAAACGCAAACCACATTTTCGATTGATGGAATTAACAAAAAACCATAAGTTTCCATACAACCATAGCGATATCAAATATGATAAATGAAACATCCTCGTAACCATTCTATCGCCTAATTGTTACAAACCCTTATGTGGTTACCACTGTCCACGTGTTATCATAAGGAACATGAATAGGAACATGAAAGTAGACCTAGCATATGTGTCGGTATAAATAGGGGGCTTTCGTTGATTTCTCCATGGAAAGTGTGGCTAACTTTTCCAAAGCTTGCAATTGATGGTAAATTTTTGCTCTCTAAAATACTGCCGGCAAGCAGACAAATGTTCTTTACGAATTTCCTTATCTAAGAACAAAAATGATAATAAGAATCGTTTTCAAAGGGATTTTTTAATTGACATTTCTAACTGGAAGTTGCATTATTTACTTCGCAACAATGTTTAGAATACTTTGTTAATTGTTATTTAAATTATTGTGATTGAGTTTTTATTATACTTAGTGCACTTGGCTATTTTTTTCGTTTGGTCAGTGGTTTTTTTGTATAATTATTCTGATTGTTCTTATCAGCCGTTTTCTTTTATTTTTTCCAATTAGTAGTTAACCTGTAGCAATAGTGCAGTTGCACTTTAATGCTAGATTTTCCGCTTAACAAGTAGAAAAGTTAGATTCGTTCGGAAAAACTAAAAAAAAACCAATGAAAAAACTAAATTTTCATGCTCTAAAATATTAGGTGTGTGTGAGTGACTTTTTCTGTTTTTTGAAGTAAAAGTGAGAATGTATGTATATCGTTTATCTGCTATAGTTTATAAGTAACAAACAAAAAACCCGGAAAGCAAAGAATTTCATAGTTTTTCTCGCATAGATGTGTGAGTGTTGTAGGCGTGTCCTTTGATTAGTTTGAAGCATTTTCAAATTCTTTCGCCAATTTCTTGCAAATATCCCCGTTTTCTGTAACTGGAGAATCTTTACCACAGATCCTACACAGATGGACTGATGGACAGACGCAATGTATTCCGAATTTGCCAAGAATGTCTATACTTTATAGGGCTTCTTAAACTTGCTCCTGTGCGTTGTGAAAATTTTGGAGAAAAAACACAATTGTGATTACAAAACTAGGTAGACGTGGCGGGTTTTTTCTATTTTTGTAAAGCTACTATAACATCACCCATACAATATTCGTTCCAGTTTTTATAGGCTTATCCGCTGTAGTTTCTGAGCAATGAACAAAAAACCAATTTTAGATTATCTTACGTGGTACTGAGGTTGTGTCCTTTGATCGATTTGATCCATTTTCAACAGCAACCTGCCTACAAGAACTTTCAATGTTTCTGCAAAATTGGAGATCGATAGCCAACAGAATGTTTGTCATAGGCATTACTTAGACGGACGGACGGACATGCTTCAGAATTTGATGCTGTTTAAAAACATATTTACTTTGTGTGTACTTTGTGGGTTTTTTGGAAGCTCCTTTATGTACGTTGCAAAGGTTTTGCCAAAACGAATATACCCTTCTTTGCTTTCGGTTTTGATTATACAAAAATTCTGCATAAGAAAGTAAATCTCTTTAGATGCTATATATATATTGATCTTGCAATGATTCAATGCAGCAACTGGATGTCCCTAGTTCTTTTTCTGGAACACGCCCGTTTTGTTTCTTCTAAAAGCTGTATAGTTATTTTTACGAGAACTCGTGAAGAGAAACTTTTGTCGGCCGCAAAAATGCAGAGAGGATGCCAAAATTTGGTGCAAATATTCCTTAATTGATTAACAATGTGTGGTTCATAAGTAGGGGCAATCTATTAACACACACACCCGCAATGCAGAAGAATCCAAAACAACCTCCGAACAGATCCTCTATAACCTTTAATCCCGTGAATATATTTCTGGAAAACTGCTACGCAAATATTCGACGGAATCACCTACACATTGGTTGCGAACATGATCCCACTCACGTTATATACGTTCACAATTGACGACAAAATTTCAATTCCAACTTGGTTTCAAATTCTTTCCAATTTATTCCGACGCACATTAGCATTTTCTCTACTTAATTACAATAAAACTGGCAAGGAATTTGTTCACTTATTTCTATATAAGTTTCGATTCCATGAAGAAATTTTCGAAAACCTTTCATTACGGTCACCTAAATGTTCAGTCCAAATACGATTCCCATCGATTTACTTACAGGGCCGCAATTGAAAATAAAATTTTAATTCCAATGTGTTGCAACCCTTTATACAAAATGTCCGTAAATACATTTCTGCCAACTTACGCTTAAGTTTATCTTTAATCCAACGTTTAAGTTTTAATCCAACTTTTATTGAACTGTCTTCTAAATGATCAATAGCTGAACTTCACTTTGCTATTGTCGCAGAACAAGTTTCTAATTCTTCAGTTAGTAGAAACAAAAGGCTAGCTGATGAACGTATCACTGATCAGAATTTAAACCGAGCTGACCATTAAAATTATCTACCATAGGTAGGGATCTTTTACGATCAGTAACACAACAAAATGCATTGCAATACGCGAGATACAAAGCACTCGAGCAAATGGTTTTAATTATGGTATTATAACAAAAAAATAAATGTAGCGATGTAACAATTTAAACAATCAACATAGTTGTTGCGAACGATAATTGTGTTATGAAATTGAAATAATTTTTTTTTTAAATTAACAAAAATTTTATTTAAATGGAATTTCTAAAATTTGAGCAAAGTAATGAAACCAAACGAAAATGACTTATGATGACTGGTCTTTATAAACAATTAATATTAAAAATCATTTCCAATAACAAATGCAAATAGAAAATTTATATAAAAATTTAATTAAAATAATGTAAGCGAAATTTTCAAGTTTTATTGCAAGCAATGCATTTAATGAAAACACAATAATTGAATCCCGACGCCCAGGGAAAAAAATGCAAGGTAGTGTAGATTTATACGGCAACGTGGAATGCCCCTTTAAGATTCCACCTTTCTATCCTACTTCTTTTAAGAGAAAGTTCGAATTGTGATGTTTAGCTTAGCATAGGTTCTACTTGCAATCCTTAGCGAGATCTATTTACAAATCATTTACAGGAACTTATATTTACAATATTTTAATGGTGGCTCTGGTTTTGTCCGTCCGATTACTATAATTGGATTCTGTTGACTCGACAGACTTTAGCCTCGAAAAACACTTTCCTTATATATCCTTTTAATGTCAATTTCATTGTCATATTTTCATGCTAAGCCCTTTTTAGCTGCGAAGTGCCCTGCGAATCATTGCTAATCTTTCCGCGAGACGCCAGCTGCCTCGACATCATAAAACCTCATGAATATATATTTGGTTCTACTATTTTTAAAATTTCATATCTTCGGAAATCAATTATTTTTCACGTAGACTCATTTTATCAAGCTTGGGGTCTTTTGGTAAAAAGACTGTATGAATAGTGAATATATCAAAAAGTAGAAAAAAATAAGCGAGATGCGTCTAACTGTTCTGAACTTTCAGTTGGTCTATAAGAACACAATATTTTTTAATTTATTTTCATGAATTTTCTTAACGTGCTCTCACAAAAAAAACAGAGTGTCAAGTATTTACTGACCCCGACATGCGCTTCCTTGGACCCAACCGGGATCGACTATTTAAAGCAGTATTTAGGTTTTTAGCTGAGAAAAACTCATAGAAAGTTTGGTCCTGTTCGATAAGAGAGATTGCACGGTAGGATATAGAAAAAACTGTGACTTCTTCATTTGAAACCCCCTGTCTTTAGGCTATACGCAACTGCATAAGTTATCAGACTAAAGCGTACAGAACATCGTTTGTTGAAGTTTTGATTCGATGCGGCTTTGTATCAAAAATGTGAAATGTTCGGGAGATTTCACTTTTCTTCAGAACAGTGCGGCTAAATCCTTACGAGTAGTGGACAGTGGACGTACTACGATAAGCACAGCCTAACTAACCACAGAAAGTGTATGCAAGGCAATAAAATCGAATATTAAATATCTTTGAGTGAATCAGCTGGGCGTGGCATATTAAAGTTTTTCTCCAGCTGAATAAAATCATGCCTAAGGAATGCTACGCCCAATAACTGATACAATGGCGCTAAAAAAAACCATGATATCGTGAGTTTTTAGTATTAAAAGAATTTGGCTCCATATAAATAAATTTGCTCAACGAATATTTGTAGTTCTAATATGAAAGATACTACCCTTGCCGCTGTTGTCAGCAACACCTACCGAGTAACTGAGGTTTCCATAGATGACTAATTGTATGTCCGAACAGTGCTGCGATTGTTACGAACAGCTCTTTTAGGGATAGTCTTGAAAGACTACAATACCGCGAAAGAAGACAATACCGTGAATAAAATACATTGCATCAAAGAACTAAATTGTCGGACAAAAAAAGTAGGATGAGCAGTAGCAAGCAATACTATCGACTCTTCTTCTTTTTTTTTTAATGGTAGAATAGACATCTGGTCTAGGTCTAAATTTAGTCGCATTAATAAGGCTACATATTTTGTTAACATTATGTTCTCCAGGTGTTTAAGATATATATATATATATGTGTAGGGTTGGACGCTCCGAAAACGTATCTTCGCATATTGGAGAGATTTCGGCATAC
The DNA here is from genome assembly GCA_000688735.1 of Glossina austeni. Lineage (NCBI taxonomy): Eukaryota > Metazoa > Arthropoda > Insecta > Diptera > Glossinidae > Glossina > Glossina austeni. The sequence continues at coordinate 517,691 of KK502450.1, forward strand.
GTTTAAACGTAACATTTTGTCCACAATCGCAGATCAGAAGAACCTATTGTGTTGCAATGGTATATCCAAGTCCGATTCTTGCAAATGTTTTGATCCCAAATTTCCCGACGTTCACTGGAGGAACGATATTAAGATTAACATGCCAGTAGGGTGGATGGTATCACAGTCGATTTATTTTGTCAATTTTCTGTTTGACTTGTCATCCAATGTACTTTTGAGGATCAAGCTTTGCTGCCCTTAATTAAAAATGCATAAAGTGTGGATTTAGCTGCCAGGTCTGCTCGCTCATTTACCAAGAGGCCGACATGGCTCTATACTCAAAATATTTTAATTTTGCTTAAGCAGCTTTGATATTGAATTTTCTCTGTCACCTTAAAGTCTTAAGGTTTTCGAGAGATATGTTTGTCCTGAGACGATGGATGTTGAACGGAAAGAGATGAACCAAAGTGAAGTCTTTAAGAATTTTCCGGACTAGTTGAGTGGTGGTTTACTCATTTTTTTTTTTTTGTTGTTGTCGGAATCGAGAGATATTCTACAGGCTGAATATGCGTATAGTGTTTCATTTTTCATAAATTTGCAATATTTGATTTTAATTTCTTTACACCTATTAGTTATTTGATTAGGAAAAGTTTGTTTAGCTTTTGATGACAGGCATTTAATATGTAATTTACAGAAGGCGAAATAACCTTTACTTCTGGCAATGGCCTGTTGCCGTTCTACAATCATTGCGAACTGCTTCTTGATTGTGATTTTACATAAATATAGAAAAATATTATGTTTTGTTTATTTTACAAAACATTAATTTTCTTTTACTTACCTTTTTTCATTTTTAAAATAATTTTTTTATTTTCTCTTCACTCTATTTCACTTTTGTGCGTAGCAATGGCAAGAAACGCATTGAAAATCAAATTCTCAGTAGCAACACGATAAAGACAACTTTGAACGAAAAAGTAAATTACAAGAAACCTTTCAGCGCATACTTAATGAAGAAGGCAATCATTTGGAAAATATTTTATTTAACACAATATTTATATTAATTTTGAACATAGTGAGCACAAAGTGTAGAAGTGACTGAGAAGAAAAAAACAAACTAAATAACTAATGGAAAATTTTGTGTAGTTCTTTTGGTCGGATTTTTTTTTTTTTTTTTTTTGGGTTGTTGAGTAAAGTTGGACTAAGCCAATAAATTTGTGACTTATATGTCCGAAGTGCAATACTTTTACTCTTTTGGTCGGATTAAATTCTCAATTTTCGAAATCGTGACAGAAAACTTACAGCCTTCTTATGCAACTGTCATAAAACTTCTGCCTGCCTTGTATCTGTCCCAGTTTCTGTCCGTTTGTATCAAATTTCATATTCTGAAGCAAAAGTGACCCCAAAACTTTTCAATATCAATTTTGCACTAAGACAGGGTTGTCATCTTGCGAAAAATACATGAAAATGAAATGGAAGAAATATCATAACATTATAACGCCGAGCAAATTGAAGATAAATTATTAATATATTAATTTACGATAATTATTCTTATCTTTACCCTAATGTTTTACATTTAGGTTGAATTCTAATGAAAAAAATAAAGTTTTTTTTGTAGGTCTGTGTTTACTCATTTCGTACAGTTGCGTTTTACTCTTTTATTATAAAAAAAAAAAAAATGTATTCAATGACCTGCCGAAAAGTAGTCTATAAGTAATATCGTGATCAAAAACTAAGCCCAATATTGACATGACATTGCGCAGGTATATCGAAAGAAAAAGATTTTTTATATAAGCAGCACAGTGACAGACATCTGTTTCAAATTTTGCATCACAAATGTTATTGTTTCAGCTAAGTTTGGTTTTGTACGGTTTGTACGAAAATTATATTTTTTTTTTGTTGAGCAAAGAAATTGCATTAAATGTTGCTGACTAAATGAAATTTCTTGCCAAATATGTTAAGGATATTGCAGAGAGCCTTTCAGTTTGACCTTATCGGGGTGGTATAAACAGCAGAGAACGGCCGAAAACAAATTGAATACGAAAGCCGTTCCGAACGACTATCAACCTCTACCAATGAAATTCACGACAGACAAAGCAAAGATTCGATCCTTAAAATTGTCGATTAACAATTATAAATATTGCTCAAGCTGTTGGCACTTCAAACGGATCAGCCAACAACATTTTAAAAGATATTTTAGGCCCCAAAACGCGGCAAATCACTGTCAGTATTATTTGTAATGGCAACGTTTCGACTCGACTGAATAGGTATTCGCTGAAGCGCAGATAACTTTAAAGGCCATTTCCGATATCGATTACAACAACAATTGGGGAGTTGGAAAAAACGTTTGCATAAGTGTATTGTATCTAAAGGAAGATTACTTTGAAGACGACGAAACAGATTTGGAACAATAAACTGAGTTAAAATAGACCGAATTATACATTGGTATTAATTTTTGATCACATTAGTGTGTCATGTTTTTTGAAGTCTCCACAATTTATGCTTAAGGGTGAGAGTACCAAAAAAGCTCAAAATATTAAGAAGACTAACTTTGGCTTTGTTGGACAGAAACACAGGGCTAGTGATCTATCATTGTTCCTTCGCACTAACTCACTGACAATGTTCGACTTTGATCTTAGATTTCCACCTCGAGGAGTTTATATCTTATCAAATATTTGGTGCGGTCTGAAGCCATCTTTCTGGCTTTACAGAATTTTCACAGTCGTCGGTCGTGATCCTTTTCTCACGCATTAAATTCTATTAAAAGTGAAGATTGCCTTCATTGTCATTACCATTTTTAAAAGGTGATGACGCCCTTGACTTCAACATCGAACTTACGGGATAAGTCAAGAAGAACGACAATCTAAGCTTGAAATGTCTTACAAGGATCCCAGCATCTAAGTCTTTTGTCATTAAGTTATCCAGTTAGCCAGTTTTTCCATTAGGTGCAGTGCAGCTCCTACCTTCGCGTAAAGCGATATATTGATGCTTTTTCTTTAGAAGAACTCGCGACGTGCGCACACACACGTTGCCAGTGTTAAATGCATTTATGGTGATGCGCCATAATACGACCTGCGCGAATAGCCCACATCCCACGTACAAAGCTACTAACGGTATAATCGAATTGATTTAAGAAATATTTGAACGATTTAAACTTCAGAGATAAGCAGGGTTTTTTTTTGGAAAAAAGGTTAACATCAATATTTTTTTAAGGCAAGCTCGAGTGAGGTAAGACCTGAAAAATGATTGCATGCTTCCCAGACTGCACAAATAAGTCAATTATTACGCAAGAATATTAAAGAATCCCAAGTAACTTAAGTTCTTCACGCCCATGGCTACATACATATATGGGCGTTTGAGTTTTTTTTTTTTATTGTCATTAATAAACAAAAACAGCACAAATTTGATAATAAATTCTGCTCTACAAAATTTCCCAATAAGAAAATTGTAAATCTTATCAAATCGGCTGCACGGTGTGCAGTTAGGTTAGAAATTGAAAAAAAAGGAACCTCCCTAAGGTGGTCAATCATTTTTCATTTGCCTTATGACTGCCATCATATTGAATGGATATCTTTGTACTAAACGAGAAGATGAAGTGTTTGTAATTTATAGATATATACGTATATATGTATATTCCATAAAAACCATAAAAACAAAAAAGGGAAATAAAAAGTGATTTGATTCCCTTTCTCATCATGGCAAGGAATAATCTCGGCAACAAGGCTTAGAGGATCAGTCAGCCACAAGACAGAGAAAACAGCACTCACCAATCTGTCACATGCTGACACCGACATTATGCTGGTCGCGTCACCAAAAAAAAAAAAAAAAAAAGAAAAGAAACAAACAGACAACAAACCGACTTTCACATGCAACAAAGCCAAGCCGAACAGTTGTGCAATGCCACATTGTCCAGTTCTTAACTGCAATGAGAGGGAAACATCTGTTGCTGCTACAATTAGGAAAACTTCATCAAAGCAGTTACTGAAAGCGAAGTAATAGTTTTGAAAAAGTTTTCAATTTTTAGATAAAGAGGGATTAGGGATCATTCTTATGTTTCGCTATGACAAGCAGACAGAAGGATGTTTTTTTGTGTTTCATACGCACCAACCACAAGATGGGAGAATAATCATTTTGTCGAAATGTTTGAAACAGAAGGAAATACCAGAGACCCTGAAAAGTATGCGTTTTAATGATCACTATCAAATTCGTATTCGTCTAGGTATGTTTGTCCATTCGTCTTTCCGGCCGTCTATTTATTTACCTCACGCAAAAATGCGGATATCGGTTTCAAATTCAACAAAAACATTGAAAGCTGTTGGGGACAAAAGACACACCCGCAACATGACATAAAGTGAGAACACCTCCTGATTGGTTTAACTGAATATGCTCGAATTTTTTGTACAAAAACATTATTTTGTATTTTATTTATGTAAGAAGTGACGAATTAATTTTCTTTAATATAATATTTTTTTGGTTTTTTTACAAATTATGGATAAATCGGAAAAGTTGATATGGATCCACCTTTTATCATCTCTTATCGATTGAAAATTATTGTCCGGATTCATCTATCCATTAATCCTTTTTATATTTGTCTATGATTTTTTTTATTCAACCTGCAGATCGGCATATGCGAATTTACTTAAGAGTCAATCAACAATTCTTCGATAACTATCCTAACACCTAATATGCAGAACCTGCAGACGATGGTTCAATTTGTAAATGATCAAAATATTAAGTTTAGGCCAAACCTAAATATCGGTAAAACCAAATTTATGATCGCAAGTCGATCAACAACTTCATATGCAAATGCCACGGTATCGATTAATAACCGAAATTTAAAAAGCTTTTCCAAATTTTTAGAACTTTGATCGAAGACTGCGCAGACAGCTACGTAGAAATAAAAAGAGGAATAAAAATGGTTATCAGGAAATCAGGAAATTAGTTTATCCCTCCGCTTTCGTGAAATGCTTTGCACGGTCGATGCCCTTGTATGGTCTAGAATCATGGACATTAAAAATAAATACAATCACAGCCATTGAGGTCTGGTATTGCCGTGCAATGCTAAACGTGTCATAGGCAGCTCGCATATCCAATGCTGATGTCCTGAGAAGAATTAACTCTGAGCGTGAACTATTAAAGTGTAGTAAAAAATGAAAAACTACGTACTTTGGATACATGCTGCGTGGAGAATAATATGAGCTCATGCACTTAATAGTGGAAGGTCGAGCTAGGAATAGCTGTAACAAATGACGTGTCAGCATAATATTCGAAATTGGATAGAGCTGGGATCTATACCCTCAGCAAGGAGCCGACAAAATTTTTAGGCTTTAGTTAGTACTAAAGGCACTTCTATCCAGCAATGGACGGGTAATAAAAGAAGAAGATAAGACGTTTAAAAATTGGGCTTTCGCGATAAAAGTTATTGAAATTCGTTGTTCCAATTCGTTGTTGAAGTTGGAGCTCATCTTTTGTCACATGTTGGATCCACTGTCTTATAAGACGTTTTAAAAATGAGTAAAAACTCTTTTTTTTAAGTTTTGATTGTAGATTGCAGTAATAGCATACTTAACCATTGACTCAGTCCGGCTAGGACGCTTTAACATTATTTATTTATTTATTTTTTTTTTTTTTTTTTTTTTTTTTTTTTCTGATAGGAGTACTTATAGTAATACTTATGTTATAATAAATAGCTTGAATCGAAATACGCTTGGATCAGAAAATCCTGTTAGCATAAAATGCAACTAATTAATGGAAAAAAGAAAGAAAAAGAAGCAGAAATTGAAATTGAAAATATTTAAAAGAAGCAGCTGTAAAACCATGTCAAGGAAAAATTCCTTCTGACAATTTATTTTGATCAGATCAAAAAGTAAACATGACACAGGAAACAACTTTTTCTAAGAATTTCTTTCCATTTGGCTTGCATTTGTAATTCATTTTTTATAAAACAGACACACAAACACACACACATATATATACACAAATGTTCGCACGTTTGCTCATGCAAAGAATTGAGCTCAAATAGAATTCCTTTGGAATATTTTAAATGAACACAAATACATAACAGTAAGCATTCCATAGATATTACTGTTCCGTGTAAATATTGATAACTGGATTCAATGATTGATTGGTGCAAGATTTTCTCAATTGTTTCACACATACGCTCGTAAAGATAACTCTTTGAGAGATTAAAGTCATTGACACAAAACCCTTCCCCAGTTACTTCCATGCGCAGACAAGTAAGTGCACACAAGTGCATTTAAACATACACAAATAGAAAATGAAATTGTATTTAACGTTAAAATGCATTCAATTATTTTAACCACATTTCATCGTTAGTGTAAATATTTGCCATAGCATTGAATCCAATCGTAGATAATCGCACTTTCGTTCGAATGCGTAAATATTGAGGTGAACAAAATAAAAATGTATTCACTTATTTATAAAGTGTTATCATAAAGTGTGAATATTACGAGCATATATGAAGATTTCCTTTTCTAAAGCGAGCTTAAGTAAAGTTTTGCTTTGCATCAAGTGGTGCAACAAATAAGCTCATAATGGCTATGCGATTAACTTTTACATCGCTTCACAGCGTGTAATTTCATTAATATTTCTTTTTTTTTGTGTCATAAGGAGGATGGACGGGGGGGGGGGGGGGGGGGGTTTTTTTTGTAAGGGCCGGAAAAAAGTTGTTTGTTTTTTTTTTTAAAAAAAAAAA
>KK502450.1:544659-570853 GCA_000688735.1 Glossina austeni
GTTGATTTTAAAAAAAAAAAAAAAAAAAAAAAAAAATAGAAAAATGCACAAAAAAAAAAGAAAAAAGAATGCAAAAATACCTTAGTTAGTGTTTCACAATATTCGCCTTCATTTTCCTGAGCTACTGAACAAATTCAAAAGCAGAAGAAATCAATCATTGTGTGTGTTAAGCTTAAGACAACATACCGCATACAATGTACAAATGCCTGTGCAAAATTTGACAGATGAATGGATAGGTGGATAAACAAATAAACAGCTTTACCACAACAAAATAACCACAATACGAGAATTAAACGAAAGTTAAGGATTTCATGCAAACTATTCTTCTTTTTATGCAAAAAGTATACAAATGCAACACATGCCTGCTTTGTTGTATATAGACACGTCAGGCAGTCAAATCTAACGAAATCTTCCTTTTATTTGTTTTGTGTTCTTATTATGTACGTATGTATGTATGTATGTATGTATGTATAGAAGGAGGAAATGCTTAAAACTGATGGCCTGGAAATGCTAACTCATAGAAAATTTCAAGCATTTATAGAATGAAATAATGTAACATAAAATTTTTATTAAAGATTTTTCTAAATCATTATCGTCATCATCATTATCATCATCGTCATTATCATCATCATTATTATCATTATCATCATTGTCATCATCATCACCATCATTACAATCTTTATTATTATAATTATTATTATCAAGTATTGCATTCTCCTTTTCCTCTCGCTCTCTCCCTCTCTCTCTCTCTCTCTCTCTCTCTTTCTTTCTGCTTAATATTTCTTGTAAGTTGCCTTGAAATCAAAACACGTTCGCATTTTAAATGAGATTATTGTGTTGCTTTAAAAAGGTCTTTACTTGTTTGTTTGTTTGTTTGTTTCTTTGTTTATTCGGCTTCTGTGATAAATTTGCATAAAATTTATTGTGACTTGTCTTCCCGTTTCGAAATGTATATTAATACAAGGCAGAGATTTCAAATAAGTGATTGTAATTTTTATATCCATATACACGCACTATATGTAACGTTTCATTAAACATACACATACTACACGTATCATATATGCATATATATATATATATATATACACTTTTGTGTAGTAATGCATCAGATCAATAATTTCCAGGACATTTTCGCATTTTGCAAAATTTTATTTGATTTGTTAACCTAATCTCCTCCTGCCAGAATGCTACAATCAGTCCAAGCTTTTTCGAACATTTCAATGTTCGATCTCTCCGATCGAACGATTTGTTAAGATCCTCAAAATATACCTCAGTTACCATAATGAACTTATCTTGACGTGATCTAAATCTCTTCTCTGGATTTGTTTTTTTCAAATAATATTCGTTGCTTAGTCACAATTCTATTGGCTTGGTCCACCTCCATCCAACAATCACAAAAAAAAAAAAAAAAATATTCATTGCTTACCGTATACGGAGTTACGGTAATTGGGGTAACACGAATCCGAATTTGAAAGCCTCGCATCTCACAGAGTCTCAACCCCATAAACATATGAACAAACATGACATGAAATGTTATGTTATTAGGCGAGGTTGTGAGAGGCTTTACAGCTTTTAAAGATAATATGCGATATCAATCTATTAGTCCCAGGAATTATTGACCGATTTATTACTCACTTGTAATACATTACGTATTATGATTTTGTATTGAATCAAAGCAAACAATAACTGAGAGCCCAAAATAAGCAAATATTTTCAAAGCTTTTGAGCCACAAATATTTGCCAGAGCCTTAAAGAAGTGGTCATGATCTGGCATACATTGCTTGTTATGTACAAATGTGTTACACTTTATATATATTCGACTTTATATCGCATAAAGTAAGTTGAAGTTTTAATCAATCTTAAGTTTTTGTATTATACGAAAATATATTATATTCTAAAAAGGCAGCCGTAGGTTGAATGAAAAGTGGGTTCGCCCCTAGGCAAAAAAAAAAAAAAAATATCAACAATGAATAATGTTTACCGCGAGCTGCTGTGCTGTGCTTATCTTATTTACGATTTTGTGCAGAAGCTTGTATTAAACAAAAAACTGTTGTTGGTTACATGCAATTTTCTGAAATTTTGAAGCGTTTTAGTATGCAGTTTGTCCGACTGTAAGTCCTTCCTTAATTGAGATTATGAAAGTTGAGACAAGGAGTTTGGAAAACTCTAACTTAGGGTCTTATCTGTACGCTACAATACTTGAACGATAAGAAAGACGCGAATGGTTCAAAATATCGCTATTAAGGGGGAAAACTGCTGCGAGGTTTATTTTGGGACTGAAAAATAAGTAATATATGGAATACCGATAGGAAAGCTATTAAGCATATGGTTAGGTATTAGAAAAAGTTATTTTTGAAATATATTAAAAATGGCAATACCGGGATCGCTCTTGCGATACAACCTTAGTTTCGGAGCCATCGCGGCAAGCCCTGTAGTTAATGCAAATTTGAATCTAAAAAAAAAAAAAAAAAGAAAAGGGAAACAATCTACATGTGCTTGGTGGTGAGGGTTTCAAGGCCTTGATCGGCAAGCACTTGAATGAGAATTCCCAATAATAGACGAATGATATGCTAACTCGCTAATTGGTAGGGGGATATACGGCAGGGTTAAATTGTCTTATAGTCCTTTGTTTATTAAGAATAGATTTATCGTTCTTCGTCCTTCGAGTACGCATAAAAAACGTTGTTCTTACTTTCCGAGTTCAGAAAAAAGGAAAATTCGGAGCTGCGTTCAACGAGCGTCCGTTCAGCGATTCAATAATTTCGAAACGGATTTTTTAATGAACTTTTCATGGAGAGCGAAATCATTGAAAAGATCGCTTCACTCAGTCTTATAAAACTTTCGTTGTCTTATAAGAGAGGTTTTGATTTATAAAGCACAGCTTATTTGATATTAGCTGACATTTCTTCAGCGCTAGGCCCAAGCCCAAGCCTTAGATCATGTTCAATATCTTGTCGGCTTTCCTGAATGAGGTGAAGAACGAAAAATAAATCATCGGAATCACTTGCAAATTGTTTCTTAAGAACTTCATTAGGCTACTAAGCCCGTACCCATTAGGCTCGTTAATATCTAATGAAGTAATCAAGTGCGAAGAACATGACGATCTGCAAGAGTAGCCTAATTGGTAAGAATCGCGACTACCAAGGCAGTGTTTACGGGTTCAAGTTCCAGTGCGGTAGAGTTTGGTTTGGTCGGCGCATTAGTGAGTGTTTGGTCGGTAAAGGCATAAACGATTGGGAATACACGCTCTACACTGCAGCCAACTCCCTATCTCTTTCCCTTTCTTCACTTCTTTTCGACCCCCAATTGCTTTAAAAAAAATAATAAAAAATATGTGTAACGAGTAAGTATTAGATTCTAACCCAACAAGAGACCTCTTCGATGTTTTCGAGATTATAATGGATCGGCAAATGAGTGACGTTCGATCTAAGCAGTTTAGATTTTAAGAATATCAGTATAGACGGTCTAATAGGACTCTAGAGCATGATTGAATCAATTAGAACCTTAAGTTTTGTGTGTGCTACTGATGTCAAAAAAGTAATGGAAAATTCTGTAACTTACATGATTTGCTAAAAGGGGGAAAAACTGCGAAAGTAGCGTACACTGTAAGAGTTTCGAACTTGTTCGACAACGACAAGCGTATCCGAGGTGAAAATATCATGAATGCAATGAAACCCAAGTCACTGACTGGCATGAAATCATAAGTGAATAAAAAAATTATAAACAAAACCTAAGCTAAGAAATGTTCAAGTAAGAAAGAAACGATTTGAACGAAAATTACTGAAAGTGAAGGGAATCGTATTTCTCAATACCTTTGTATGTATGTATGTATATTATATATTGTATGGATTACATTGTATGCGTGTTGTTCGCATCAGATCGGCTCTCTTCAAATTTCAAAGAGTACAGATCTATGAGAGTTTTATAGAGAGAGAGAGAAAGAGAGAGAGAGAGAGAAATCTCTTCAAAGCGCTCTCTTATGATCTTTGATTACGTATGTATTTGTAAGTAAACTCTGTTAAAGTGTTTACCATATTAAGAGTACGTTTGATGATGATATGCTTAGGTTTATATAATTTGTTGTAAAACCTCTTTTGTTCGCGTCAAACCAATGCCGATGTAGTAGATACAATACACTCATACAATGTTATTTAAAATCTGACTGGAAATCAAAATAGTTGTTGTTTATTTCTTTAATTGAAATTGGTTTCACTGGAATTTCTGGTATGCGGGTTTTTTATTTATTGAGCTTTTTTTTTTTTTTTTGTTATTTTGTTTTCTTATTTTCTTTTTCTTTCGGTTTGGTATGGTCAATGATATCGACGAGTACACAAGCACTGGCATCCACAGATATTTTTTTTTTTGCTTTTTTTTATTAATATTATACTAGCATGTATGTTTATATACATTCATACATACATATATGCATACATATATATGTATATATGTATATGAGAAAGATGCAACGATAAAGTGAAATAACTGAGTGCTTGATGATCGGTAAATATATCGTATGGATATGCATTTATAACACCTTGTAGCGATGTATAAAATATCATATCAAATGAAAACAAGATTTATTTATAAATGGAATGAATACAAAATGTTAAGTGAATTAATAGTAAAATGGAAATCCGATAAAGGAACAAATAAACCATTAAGAATAAGTAAAAAGTTTTTTTTAAAACTTACTGAGGTAAGAAAAAAAAAACCGAACAATCATTTATATCCTTCTCTACTTTTTTCCTTTAAACGTTGGAAGAATGCTATCGTGTAATGAAAATAATGAATACTACCTGCATAGATCAGTTGACCAGACTTTTTCAACAGGAAATAGCTACTCTTCGAAGTTTGTATCTTTTCATATTTATCTCAGAAAGTTGAAGTTAAAAGAGAGACATTTAGTTGACTTAGTCCTATGCGTCGATCCGTTGGCCCAACCGTCTACCTCTTGTTTGTTGTCGAAATGCAACGTGATAGGAAAAGGAACAGGAAGATGATATCTTTGACAAATTGGGAGTACAAATTAGTTCGCTGCGGTTCGATAAGACAGATTATGATTAGCGTTGCAGCGTATGGAATAAAGCTATGACTTCTTCATTATAGTGTCTTCATAAGTAGTGTCTTTAAGCTATACCCTCCTATGTAGATCTGCGTACATGTAGTGTTCGCCAAAAAAAAAAAAAATGAAATTTGCAGGAAGTTTTACTTGTATTCAAAAATTTAAACGATGGCGCAGCTAAACCCTAGAAATTCTGGACAATGGCCATCAAGCAAAGGTCAAGTTTGAAAATAATCCTGACTTGTACAATGAACCAAGTATTTGTCTAAAAGTTTTTGTAAGTATGTATGTCCGATTACGTGATATGATCAGGAATATCAGAATATTTAATAAAACGTACACATACGCATTTATTAACTATCACCGTCCGTCTCTTGTCTACATAATTCCTTGAAGAAGTGGTTCTGGAAAAGCATGTGAGCATCAATTGACCAGAGAAAGTCCCTGAAAAAGTATTTTTTGCATTGCACATGCGTTCCTCATAGATATGCAAAACATGTAAATAAGCTGAGGATAAGAAAAGCATTTCGTTGAGCATAGCAACAGCCCTTCGAATTTCAAAACAATTCCTTAACTTTCCCAAGCCTGTAAAGTATTCAAGCCTATGGTGCGGCCATACGACCAAAAGATAGTTCCATGTAAAACGAACCCACTTAACGGACTGTGCCCGATAAAAGAATGGCTAAGTGCTACCGAAACCGTGGAGACCATTTGCCCGATGTGCTATTCCACACATAACCTTATCCTATATACATAATGATTGAATGCAAAAATTACAATGAAAGATAAAAAACTGTGATTTTTATTTAATTCAACTCTTGCGTAAATATTAAGGCCCTTTATAAGTAACAATATCAAGTATTGATGGGGTGAATCAACTTATGGCTCGTCACGTCACATAAGCGTTTCCATGAAATTTAAGCCTTTATGTGGCAATAAGGTTAACTTAAAAGACATTTTAGGAAAATGGCGAAATTAGACAAACATTGATAAGCTAATTAACGAATTAAAAAATAGCTTTACTAATTTTAAGCACATCAGTTCCCTTTTTAAGTTCCTTCTCATATAAAGTTGTTTCAGAAAAGCAAGCCTTTATATGACAACAAAGTATAATTTTTGTAATATTCTATGACGTGAGTGACGATGTCGATGTTAGGGTAAAGTAATAAAGAGTGTTCATCAGTCAGCTTTGCCCGAATATAAAATTTTCATTTGTTAACATATGGTAAAAGAAGCAGACGGTATAAAAAGATTTAGCTTAAGTCACTTACTTAAGACTTTTCCTTGAAGGGGAAAAAAAGTCTTAATTGATCATCTGCTGCACTTTAAATTGTTTGTTGAATTGTACGTGCCTTGAAGCGTTCAACGCTCATTATCGCGTAATAATTTAACTTTTACCACGAAAATGCATGACATTTGATTGATAAGAGCGAACGGCTTGCCACACCGTTGACAAGCAATGTGTGTCAAAACCATCAATTAAATATTAGGTAGGGGAAAAAAAGACGAGACATAGCATAGTACGAAACACATTTATACACACACACATACACACACATACCCGCCCGCATTTAATATATTAAAGCGGAATACTTTATAAATGTGATAAATTTTCATTTCTCTCGTTTGCACTTGCACTCGCACTGCAAAATGTGTCAACTTTACCTTTCCATATGTAACATGAATGTATACGTCTCATAAGGTATATGCAGGTAGTCATCTTACATTGTAAGCACAATAGATGCAAGTTGATAAAGTGTACTATTCTTTCAGGCCTTTGCTTGTTTGTAGGCAAAAGTGCATTGAATGGCTAAGAAATAACGATCATCAACTTACCAAAGTTTTCCCTTTTTAATAAAGTGAAAAGTAACTGCAATTAAAAGTCGGCAATAGTTCGGCAAATTTTGGAATAGTTACTTTGTTACCTAAAATGTCCGGGCGTCCTAACTTGGGTCTGTATAATTTATAGGCAAAAAACAAGAGAAAAGAACGAAAGCTAAAGGTTTGAAATTTCTCCAACAATAAATATTGAATTTCGATACCTTGTCAATGGCTTGTCCGTCCGTGTGTAATCAAAAAATATATAATTTTCCCTCAACCGGCCACCAGGTTTTACTAATTAAAAGACTCGTAGCTTATACCGCAACTTCACTTTGTTAGATAAATAAAGTACAAGAATTTTTCTTGTTTTCTTTAGTTATTTATTTATTTATTTTTGTTTTTTAATGACCCTTTCTACCTATAGAGTACCACAAAAACCGGTCTAACACTATTATTATTTTTTTCTTGTTGATATTTTCAATTTTATCAACATTTTCTATGACGAAAAAAAAAAAAAAAAATGAAGGGTGTGCGGAAATGTTAAGGGCGACGTCAATAAAATACACAGCCACACATATACGTGTTTGCAAGGGCGATAACCCAATTTGTATACTTTTACTTTGAGCAAACTTGATGAAATTTTATTATCATTAAACTCATTATTAAAGAATGCGTCTTAAATCGATCGCTCCACGCAACCTACACAGCGATTTCTTCTATCTGCCTTCCTATATGTGTATATATGTGTACACGTGTGTGTCATTAAAGTATTTGTTTTTATGCAGAGAAGAGATTTGAAGTTATTCTAGTAACTCGAATATATTGGGACGTTGAGTTAATTCTCGTTGTTTTCAAAGAGAAAGCATAACGAATACTAGTAGGTATGTGTATATGAAATCGGAATTTTTCTTTTGTATGAAATGCACGTTTATTCAAAATGATAAAGAAGAATCTTTTATTCCAAGTATTGTCCGTCATTAGTTATATATTTTTCCCACCTGTTTGACAGTTTTTGAACGGTACGCCAGGGAAACCTGTTATCGAACCATTTTCGTGAGAGATGAAATAAACAAATAAGCGGCAATTAAAAGGAAGCGAGTTTGTTGAGTAAGATGCATGGATTAGTTCTGACCTAATTTTGAATTTTGTGATGCTTCACAAGTTTCCTTCAACAGCAAGCGATTCAAATCAATTAATTGCTGTTCGTAGCGTTTGACTTTAATCACTAATAACGTTAAAGTTCCACCAAAAATATCGCCCTTCTGTCACAGCGTCGCAGTCTAGAAATCCATATGAATGGCACATTCGGATGTACCCACAAATTTTTATCACTTGAGTACTTAAAATAGATCCAATCATCCCAACTTAGGATATGATGCATGTATTGTTCGAGTAAAGCAAAAATGCTGTCAGTTAAGGCCCTTCATTAGGTACAAAATTCAATAATTTTGTGTTGGAAAAAATATTTTTCCCTTTGTCATATGTGTAGGTATTTCGATTGATTACTATAGTAATAGTAGTAGTAGTAGTCAAAGAAGTCCAAGCTGTAAAAAAAGCACAACTTCAAATATATATGTCCTCCGCACTTGGGGCTAGAGCCATCTATAGACAAACCTAGTAAATTGGCATTAAAAAAATTTGTGATTTTACCAGCGGCCAGAATAACACACAAGCTATGAATCAATGACATTACATTTGTGTCAGTGCACTCTCACAACGCTGAATGAATGCTGCATTCGCTAGATCATCCCCTTTCGTTTCGTTCAGTGAATGGTGAATGAGGCCACCCCGAGAGACGACAGTAGACTCAACATCTTAATTTTTAATGACGACAAAAGATGTCCTTCAGCCACACAGTACAACAGTCGGCCAGAGAACGTTAGTAGCACTAGATTAAAATGTGCTAACCGGTGTATTGATCACTCTCACATTACTTAAGTCTTTAGTTTTTAATCACTATTCATGATCTGCCTGAGCATTGCTTCAGACTTGATCAGTGGTGATTAGCTAAGATAATATTTCAATATAATTTTTGCGAACATAACGGTTTAGCTCTAACAGTTTGGCCGATGGATGGAGAGACGTTGATGACTATGTCAATTCTCGAGTGGTGGAGAATAAATACAATTTCTGAGATGTATTTCTAGATACAAACAAATTTTTAGTTACAAACGAAACAGAGAAATCAATCATAGACATCGCCCCAAAGTAAAGGGTTTTTTTTTTTTTAAATCCGTTAAGTAAATAACGATAAACAATCTCTATGTAAACATATGTTTATAAATATCGTACTTGATTGCAAGATATATGATAGGTTATGCGATATTTAAAATCGCATTTGTATACAACTTCGCGAACGATTCAAAATAAAAATCATATATCTTTATATAGTGAACTGTCTTGCATTTATTTCAGCTAAAACTTCCATTCGCTTTTTTTTTTTAAATATTTTATATAAGAACAAATTTGAAAGTACAGTTAATAAAATTTTGATATCGTAACAAATAAGAAAATTGTATTCAATCGTGAAAAAGAAAAAGAACTAAATTTTCATATTCTACAATATCGTGTGGACGCGGCTGATTTTTTCTATTTTCAGATTTTTTCGAATTTCGGAATGAAAGTTGAAGTATATATGTTATATGTGTTGTACGGTATGAGTAACAAGTAAAAGAGACGAAAAGCAAAGCTGTTAACAGTTTTTATTACGTAGACATGTGGGCTTTGTAGGCGTGATCTTTGAAAACTTTGAGTCATGTTTAAATTCTTTTGCACGTTTGTAGGCGATATATTTATTTTTGCCAATCGAAGGATGTTTACCATAACTACCACACAGTTGCGCAGATGGACAGATGAACGGACGAGCATGCTTAGGTGCTTTCCGAATTTGAAACTGGCCAAGAATTTATATACTTTTTAGGTCTTTTCAAGCTCGTTTCTGCGCGTCATAATGGTATTCAAACAAAAATTAAATTTTGATACACTGTAGTATTGGGTAGGCGTGGTCAACTTTTACAATTTCTACAGCATCATCTAAAGAATATGATATTTATCTACTATGAATAATGATGAAAAGAACAATTTTTTATTCCTTTCGAAAAACGGAGGTGTTCTCAATTTACATAATACTGTAGGCGTGTCCTTCGACCATTTTGGCTCAGTTTCAATACCAACCTGGGTGCAAGAACAATATTTTTGCCAGATTTGAAGTCATTAGCTATATTTTTGGAGAATGTTTACACCGAGTTTGGTAAAAACATTGTAAGGTATTGCCTACGGTATCGCAGGTAAAAGTGACTTGCAAAGGACATGCCTGCTATAACATAAACAGAGAAAACCTCTTCTTTCCAAGCTTTTCACTCATCAGATACTGTGGATATAACAATAAAATTCTTCATTCAGATCCTATGAGTAACCCTACAGTGCATGTTCAAAACTCGAAACAATCGACTACGACTCAGTGATCTTATAGGATATCGAAATTTACTTCTGTACCTTACATCACTTGTGCTACTAGGATATCTTAACTTTATGCAAATGTATATAACACCAAAAAATCCTTGCAATTGAGCGATCGATCCAGAATTGATATAAGCTTTCTGCCCGCCTGTCCGTCTGTCCATCTTGTTTCCATGTGTTCAACCTATAGGCCGCAATTTATTTTGATGATATTTGGTGCAGCGTGATTTCGTAGCCCAAGGACGAAGCCTATGGAAAATGTTTCGACCCGGCTCCGTCCGTTCGTTACGCGAATAACTGTATTCAGCGAGATGTTGTAGAGTATTTATTGGTGGACCGCGGGTTTTTACTTGTTTTTTTGTTTTAAATATTTTTTTAAATAAAGGCAGACGAAATTAAAGATACGGTCACAGCTGAATATCAATTTTTGGCTTTTTTTTTGCGTTTGTGAAAAGTAACGGCTTCACTTTAAACCGAAACCGTCTCTTCTTTTTATTTCTCTCTTTAGATTTAATTAAAATTTCAATTGTATACGTTTCTGGATCTCTTTGTCTGAGTCGATGTGTACGTGTGCAATTATGACTTTTGATCGAGCATCGAACTCAATGTAAAGCCTTTGCACTTCGCCTGTATGCGTTTGCTTTCTTTTTTTAACATTATTTCTATCCACTTGTGAATTATGAACAAATATTTTTTTTGTTCATTTTTACTTCTTCTTCAGGTTTTACTACTAATAACGTAAAATTTTATAATAAAAGTGTGAATGCAGACAATAGATATAATTTTTGAGTTATGAAGTTAGTAGGTATGTGTCGGGTATCCAAGCTTCGTTATGTTTTCAACATTACCTTCACACATACATCGATATAAATAAAGTAATCTTAAATTTAATGTCGTCCGTGAATTTCGTTTCGTTATTTTTTCTTCTTTTTTTTTGTCTTTTGTGGATACGCGTATCCTCACCTCTGTTAGTTTATAAACGGTCATTGTATGCTGAGTCGTTTTACGCACAATATGAAAAGAAGTTAATTTCGTTATATTTAGTACATAAATCTTCGATATTAAAACACTGCTTAAATTAAGCCGCCTGTTCACCTTTTTCATGGAGTTCTGAATGAATTTTAGTGTGATTTTATTAAAATAAGAAAATTGGCGTTAAATTGATCAAAATTAATACCGAACTATCTGGTATCGAATATGATGGAAATGGCGTTTTCCGTAACCAGTTAACCTAAACACACAAGAGGCAGATTTCCGTGTTCAGAATTAGCTAAGTCCACCTCTAATTATCTAATCTAATTATATATGTAATTTCCCGTAAATATTTAACGCATAAATGTACAAATATATATATGTATATATATACGTAATAGGAAGAGCAATATATATATATATATATATATATATATACGTAATACGTTTGTATATATATATATATATATATATATATATACAAACATATATATATATATATATATATATATACAAACTCTTCCTATTACGTTATTGAAGGTTTGAGAAATCGTCCGTTTAGTCAGTCAAGGAAAAAATCCTTCAATTACCTTTACTTTACCTCAAGACGTCTTAAGACGATGTAGGAAAAGTTCTCCTAAATCATTAAATGTATGAAAACAGGAAACCATTTATTTGGTTACAGAAAGTTTCCGTCAAATCCTTCCATTTAGCCAGATAGCAAAATATTAATCCATTGCACCCCTATGCCGCCTGCACGTCGACATTGTTTTCCTTACAAAAATCCCTATGTCGACTACAAGTCGGTATTGCCTTCCGTACATCAACTCCTATGCCGATCTAGAGCCGACATTCTATTATCTGAACTTATTGATTAACGAGTTACTGGTAGATAAAAAAAAATATATAAAGGAGTGCAAAGTTATTAAGGTTATAGCTTTAGTTCAGGACGAGTGTAAAAAAGAGTACTTGCATAACTTATGTGAATCCAGTCCAAGTGGGCAAAAGCCATACAAAGGTGTCTCCATTAGCTGCATAAACTGGTACTCGAATGAAAATTCATTGGGTTTTCTCTACAATTGGATTTTGGATTGGAGCTTAGATTAAATTTTCAATGATAGTGTAGCGAGAGGCAGAGTTCACATCGTTTTTAATCTCTTAAGTTGGTGTGCGTAAGTGTGTAGGAGTAGTCGGAATTGAGTACAACTTTCCCTAAGCCTGGTAAAAAATCAAAGTTAACGATCCTTTAGGCTATTCCAAGCGTACAACTTCGATCTAGAGATTGTGATGGACGACGACCTTCGTTGGATATTTCCCGACTGAGAAAACGTATAGCACGACTGCTTATAATTACGGAATTTTTAGTTTATTTAAATTCTTTACTGCAGATCGATATTGAACGTAAAGTCAAATCAATGCCTAACTTTATTGCTGTATTTCATTTTGTACTTTTGTAAGACTAGTCTAGCATTCGTAGCGGGATGTTCGAAGGCAAATATGTTTTTGTTTGTATATGTATTTTAGTTCCTTTTCTTTACTATTTCATATAAACATATACATGTGCAGACATTTCATGTATACAATAAGAGAGAAAACAAGTTTCATATGTGAAATATAGTGTAATTCATAACCAAACCATTAGGCTTCGCTCCCAATAATTGAAATTTACTTAAGAGAAATGCATTAATTTATACTCAATTCCATAAGGTTTGTGTGTTACCTACATAGACAATTTCGATGCGAACATATTATGCATATTTTTAATAAATTAGTTTTTCTATCCTAAGCAAATTGCAAATCAAAGCCATTGTCCTTACGTACTGACGTCCTCATGCCCGAAGTATAGCATTTATGCAAATGTCAATACCAGAATTTGGTTTACTAATTTCAAAAGGAGCTTAAACAACATTAGTCGCTCTTATATGCACGTGCCTGTGTATGTATAAATATTTATTACGAGAGTAAATAAGTTTTAACAGAAGTTTTACTAAAATAGTTTGTCTTTCACCAAAAAAAAAAAAAAAAAAAAAATCCACTGTACAACACCAACTATTCTTGAAAGTCCATTCTTCGGAGAGGACCCAGAAGAAGTATTGTCCGGTGCACACAGGGGAATAAGTAGCACATTCTAACTCAGCGTCAACCAACATCTCTTAAGGAAAATTACATTAAAAAATCATAATAGCATGACTTTTAAAAAGTTACGCCTCTTTTTTGGTTCAATTGTCAGTTGTTTTATGTAGCGCTGAAGGGTATAATAGTTTCATTTTGGTTAGAAAAACTCGTTATGTGGTACCTCCACTTAACTTCCTCCTTTAACTTTGGAGCACTACGAGCTATTCGCTTAGGGGCCAGTTATACATTTCTGCGCCATTATCTTTCAAATTAAAGAATAATATCCCTCTGTGTTCATCAAAAATAGAATAATTTTTCTTAATTTCTGTCTGAAAAATAAATTTATTTAAATAAAATAAAAAGATTTGTTAGCTTTCGTCTATTTGCTTATAAAAGCACATAAAAACTTTTTTGTCGGATTTCTTGAAAACAGGGCTCCCCCGTAACAAGCTTTGAGGAGAAATCCTTTTTCGTTACCTTTGTAATCAGTATCTGTAAGGCTGCCACTATGGGCCCTACGTTTCTTCTGAAACAACAAACCCAAAATGTCTGAAAATCTAACCTAAAGTCTAGTGATCATCAGCGAATGAAAAATTTACAAAAAATTGGTTTTAAAAAATAACGATCCAACGAATTTTTTTTTTTGTTAAATCGTTCGAAAATCGGCCACAGAATTGATAAATTTGGATTTATTAAAAATATCCTACGATTCTCATCAGATAATCTTTTTTTAAGGTTGCAAATAATATTTTGTGTTAATCGTAGACAGAGTTGAAAGAGCTAGGGTACGATAAGGTCGGCAAACCTGTTGATAGTTGTAAGATTCAATTTTGAAAAAACATTCATGGCCATACATGGGCATGTCACTGGCTTTGGACAATGTGTTCAACAGGCGGGAATAACGTTAAAAGCTTTTTCATAACCCCTTTCCTTTTGGATTTGCAAAGTTATCCAAGGCAAGCTATAAAAATGCTTGTAATGCAGTTCTACGGCTAAGTTCGGAAAATCGGCTTGAGCACTCATTTAAAATGTCTCTCTTCTCGTAGTCTTCTACTTCTTTTGCAATTCAGCAAATAAACAACAGAGGATTAGTTCACTCTAATGTGGACTAACAATCCCCTTACAATAATTTGATATTTAAAGATCTGCTTAGATCAACAAAGGAAATACAAAAACAGAAACATAACGTAATATTTCCCCTTAAGTATCAAGGTGGTCCCGAAATAATGTTCATGTGCCACATAAGACCTGTTTAGACCAACAAAGATAATAGAAAAAAGGAACCGTAACGTAATATTTCCTCTTAGGTATCAAAGTGGTCCGGAAATAATGTTCATGTGGCACACAACACATTCAAGGGCCACAAAAAGCTATACTATTTCAGTGGATACGGTGAGGTAACTTGTACTGATACCTAATGAGGGTGCTTTTAAATCGAGAAGTCACGATTTGATCGTATCGTATAGTAGTCCTTAGTTTTTCTCTTTTCTCATTGAGCAAAAGCAAGAACTTATTCAAGTTCCCACATGTACTTGTATATTCGTGTGTGTCCCCGCACACATATATGTTTATACATAAAGTATTGAAAACTTTATTTCAACAACAAAAAAAAAAGGTGTTGATTTTAACTATTTCTTATGTGTTTCAATTGAATGACACAGCATTAAAAGTATTAAATAAAATCGAAAGACAAGCATGTAATGAGAGAAAGTGCCATCACCGCTCCCATCAATTGACAAAGAAGGTATAAAGTTCTCAAGTTCGGCCGTACTATAGCAAAATACGCCTTAAGGAATTGAAATAAACCTCGTATCAATAGGACAGACGGACTTTCTTAAATTAAAAAAATTATTCGTCGAAAGTTTATATTTCGTTGAATTTCTTCAATCGCGAAAATGTTCGCAAAAAAAAGAAATGACATACAAACGTACGTTAGTAGAAAGGCTTCACAAGTCAGCTTTCAAAATGCCCGTAATTGCTTAGAAACTGAAATAATCTCAAATCTCAGCACTCGAGTACACTTCACTTTGGGCGTAGTTCAAATCAGCATACAGCCGATTGAACACACACCCACAAGGCTGAGGCCACAATCTTCCTATTTTTTTTTTTTCCTTTCTCATTTTTTTTCGGTCGTCACCCTGTTACATATATATGCATGGGCGACATCGTCTGAGTGATTTGTCATATTGAAGAAAAAAAAAAAAAGTAAAGAAACTTCTCCGAAACAGAGACAATTAATTATTGTCGTTTACATTTATATCGCACTCGTGATGCTTCTTCTTTTACTTGAGAATGTCTGCGGCACTGATTAAATTATCAAAGCAATTAATTTGAAAGGAAAAATATTTGTATGTAATAAGCATATGTGTCGCGCTTTCAAATTGCTTTTTATCAGAGGCATCCAGGCTGTCTTACGTCAATTAATTTGATGACGCGTATAAAAGCATCTCCACCAAAATTGTGTTTGACATTTGTGGAAACATCTTTGATACATTTATCTTATCCGATATCAAAGTGCTCAAAAGACGATGCAGCGCGACGGTCATCGCTGTCAAATCAATTTCATCATCAATAACCGATAACGAGTAAGACCGTCCGTCGTCTGTGGTCATTCATAAGAGGCTATATGCCACGTCTACTAAAGTGTATGTCAGAAAGTCGACATTCATCCTTTATACTATATAACGAGTGACTATAAGAGGATAATTCAAAAGCAGCTACACTTTCGGTGTTTTCATCGAGATTAGTCCTATCTCCTCTCTTAGGCATCAAAACAGATGTCGAAACTTATTGCAACCAACAGATACTACTCTCGTATAACATGATAAATTCGTATCGTATTACATTGAAAGCGTGCTATACGCAACTTATGAATGAACAAGAATGCTATAATCGGTCAAGGCTTACCATTAGATAGCCTACTCCGCTACACTTTGTTAATAGTAAGCCAAAAATTATACCTTTTTTTCATGTACCTGCACAATTTTCATGAAAGCCCTTATATGCGGAGGAGCACTGAAACGTCAACGTTGTCTGAATTTAATTATTTTCCAGTTGCTTCTGTCATAACAAATCACAAGTTAGGCTTGAGGGTTTATGAGGGTTTGCTTTTATGGGAGTCCCTGTATATAGCGCGCGTTCCAAAAAATAGATCTGTGTGATCGAAATTCCCTACAATTGATTTTCTAAGGAAAAATTTTCATCATAAAATATGAAAAATTAAAACATTTCGGCGTAAATCGCTTGCATGAGTAGAAATCCAAAAAAATAAACCTACATGATCCAAATTCGTTGAGTTTCATTTTTTTGAAGGCGAATTAATATTATGAAGGCATTTTCGTCGAGAGAAGTGTTGAAAGTTATGATAATAAAGATGAAGTTTCCCTGGGAAAACTTATACGGCAGGGTTTTCAAAATGATGCCGCATCCAATCCAAAGTTTTCACACCAGTTTAGTGTGCCGAAATACTATTGCCAAGCGATTTTTGTCGCAAAGCTCTAAAAAGCACAATATTTTTTTTTACAACTTTATATGGAGAGCGGTCGAAAAACTGGTCCGACTTGAAACATATTCAATAGCGTTTGTTCTTGGATCAAAATATCTCGAAAATTGCGACCTATAGGTTGAACACAGGAGTGCTTGGATAAACATCAGACTTGCAGAAGGACAGACGGACAGACACGCTTAGATTGATTAAGAAAATGATTCTAAATCTGTCGTTATAATAAAAAGTGGGTTTACCTCAACTCCTTCTGAGTGCTGCAATCATCCGCTCAAACTTATTACACAATGTCCCACAAGTGGTAAAGGGCATAAAAAGTAAATTAACTTTAGATTCTTACAGAAAAAAATTTGAAATTCAACATTGTGATGAAATACAAAAATTATCACGATCACAAAATCAATTTTCATCAAGAAATCTATTTTTTTTTTTCTCCAAGTTGGCTGAAACGGCTCTTATTACAGGTCAAATAACTATAAAAACAAATCGCAATTCGAAAGAAAAATTCAACGGAACACATATGCGATTTTTTGAAATCGTGTTACATCGAGCCCGTGTTGTAATACTCAGGAAGTATGTATTGTTGTGGTGTTTGACAAGTACCATGTTATGTGAGGGATGCTTCTAAAGACATAACATACCGATGGCCGCGACTATTCCTCTTTCTTCACTTCCTTGTGACTGTAACCGTCCTAGACGCACAGGGGAGTAATTGTTCATATGTAACAACAACAAAAAGAAGAAGAAGACTTTCCTGTTAAAATTTCTATTCTGCTTTTAATGTTGAATTAATAGTTCATTAGGGTTTCAGGTACCATCCAATACTCACTCTATGCATTATCTGAAATCACCGCTAAATATTTGCTATGCTTGCTCAACTAAAGTAAATCTTGTAAAGTTACTTTCAGCATAACTATTACAAATAAAAGCAGCAACAATGACACATAGAAAACTTGATTTAACAGCAGTTACGACTTTTTCTTTCTCCTTAATGTAACAATTTTTTAAAGCCATTGTAAATATAGTTTCAGAGAGAATTCGAGAGAGAAAATATACAAAAATTATTAAAAAGGTGTTGTCAACTTTTCGTAATAGAGCGCAGAAAAGTTGTAATTGAATTGCTTTTGCCCGTAATTGGCTAAAAAGCAGACGATGAGTTAAAATGCGATCAGAAGGTACTTTCGCATAATGCGCGTATATAACTTTTTACTTCAATTTGTTACGATGGAAGCAGCTATACACAGCGTGCCCTACACCACATAATATAAATTAGGTTGCTCGGATACATGTAACACTCAGAAGAACTTAAGACTTCTTATACCGATATATTTAGAAAAATTTTCCGTCTTTTCTGTCTGATGTCTCTCCATAAAGACTCTACCGATCGCAATTTTTAATAGCTTTTGAGGAAATTCGGTAAGCTTAAGTGTTTGGGCCCATAGACTAATCCTATTACAAATGAATTCAACCATTTTGCGATCACTTCCCATATAAAACCCGATTTGAAAAAAGTTTTGGCAAAAGCTGTTAAAAAATAGTATTTTCGGGTACTAACTACATGTGGGAAATTGGAATCTGATGAGATCAGTTTTAGGACAACCTCCACACAAAAATGTTGTAAAAAAAAAATCCTTTATTGACAATAAGGTCGCATTCCCAAAATTTCATGATGAAAATTGCTGCAGAATAGCCATTTATTCTACAAGTTTACTGCAGTACGAGTTGATCTCAGATGTTCATCCTTCCATTGAAGAGTGACAAGGCCTTATAAGGTAACAAGGCCTACTTCTGGCTGTTTTATGACAAAACTATATCAACTATCAAAAGTTCTTTACAAAAAAAAAAAAACCCAACTTTAGTAAATTTGGCTTACATCGGATAGGATCAGGTTTTAGTGTCCCTTCTCTATAAAAGCTTGATACAAGCAAACATTTATGTGATGAGATGTTCGCTGCTTTATGGCGACAAAAAGGAAAGTATTTGCTTAACCAAAGTGCAGAATACAGATTATCAGTGGTCGGCTTTGCCCGACTCTGACGTTCTTGTTCGTTGCTATCTGATTTTTAACTTTCAAATTCAGTTTCACTGAAAACGTAGCATCAGAAACTGTATTTTACTCCCGCTTGTAAGCAGAGTTACAGATTGCTTGACAAAAAGTCGGCGAATCTTGTTAGGGTACATTTTATATACAGCGACTCTATTACGTAATTATCGAGAAGTTTGCTTGAAATATTCCATTAAACACCGAATTCTATGCAACACAGAAAATGTTTTAAAAAAGATAAAAATATTTGAACACTTCTATCGTTCGTCGATATAAGGGAACACGTTGAAAAAGCCCGACTCCTAAATACCCTAAATCTTACATATTTACTTCAATTTTCGCCGAATTCATTATATGAGAGAGAGTCCGAAAAAAAATTTATAAGTCAATCAAATCATTCTTTTGGGTTAACTTTCATAAGAAAATGATAAAAATAAAAACTTTTCGCTAAAAGAAGGCTTTTTTTTACGCTTACATGGCTAGTCGGCAAAATTCTATTCTTTATCGATTTTTGTTGGGAAATATTAAAAGCGTCAAATTTTTTCTGTAGAACGATTCTTTTAAAGCATTATTTATATATATATATGTAAATGCTTTTCTCAGTCCCGGGATGGCCCGTAAATATGTACTACAGTAGTGGTCGCCAGAAAGAAATGGGAAAGAAAAAAAGACAGAGAATGGCCGCAGCCTGTTGTGCGTCCGATCACTGAATGTCATGCCTTTGCCGACAGAGCACTCAGTATAGCTACGATCGCGAACTAATCTTAATCGAAGTACGGTCCACTGGTCTGAGGATTGAAACACGGTATGCCGACTTGTTAGCCGCGCTTCTCTACTACTCGGCTATGGGTTTGCCTAAAAGGGGAATATGTCGAATTGTCGTAACCAACCCGATTTAATTACAATTAGCTTCCAAAGTAATCCTTGAATCAAAAAATGGACCAAAAATATTAAACTTCATCAAAATGTCTCAAAAATTACAATAAAAACGTGAGACAAGCAGAAGGCCAGACATGCTTTAATCCATCTACGCAATGGTTGTGAATCGATTGATATAAAAGATGGAGTTTTTCTGGATTTTTCGTTATTATATACTGTAGTGGCAACGATAGTGTAGCGTAATGAAGAAATTCTTTTACCCAGCAGAAAAATCACTGACAGAGAAATCGCTGAGAAAGCACAATTTCAATAAAAGTTATGCGAAGCGATGTTTATTGAGACTTTGAGCATGAAATATGTGTGAGTAACTTTTGACCTGAACCTGAAAGATTTTCCAAATTTTTCTCGACAATCCTCAGGGAAATAAAAGCTTACACCCTAAACATTATATAATCGGACTGAGAATATTCAGAAAATGGGATTCTCCGACAGTTATGTTACCGCAAATTAGAAATCGGAGACTGATTGGAAGATGAAGGAAAAGTCGCAGTCCGACTGACGAAACATTATTGAACTAGAGATTGCATTAACAACAGGGCGGTTATTGACGCACCCAATACGGAATGCGGATAGAGAATTCGGCAAAGACGATCAAATTTATAGGGTTTAAGAAATTTGTAAAGAGTTGGCATTGCTTGCTTGACTTCACTATCACTTTATTTTTTTATTAAAAACAAAAATAATAATGGAACGAAGGGAGTTCGGATATTCTTAAAAAAAAAAAAAATAAAATTTACTAAATATGTTACTAACATATTATCACTATTATTATTATATAAATTTAGCCAAAGAATAAATTCTAAGACTAAAGTCTTAAAGCACTAGCATCTAAGGCTTTCGGCTTTATTTTATTTTTTTTTTTATTAATATTATTATTATTATTATTATTATGACTATTATTAAAAACTCTACCGCACTTGAGATTTAAACCCACGACCATTGAATTGCTAGTCGAGTCTCTTGCCTACTCGGCCACTCAGGCGGATTTACTAATATAAATATTTATTGTTTGACTTTTCTTCGATCTAAATAGTGTTTTGGGCAACTTTTCCTTTGTCTCGTTCTGCCTTTCCTATCCATGAGTTTCTTTTTATCTTCCATAAATATCTATTTTTTTTCTTCGCTCGCTCTTCTATGATAGCATCTGTTTTTTGCTTACTATTGGCATAATTGTTTTTATTCGTAGACACGGTTATAAACAAAAATTCTATATAGACTTGGAGCGATACACAAAATTGCATCCATACAGACTCCGCATAAGAAACCGAGTAGGTAAGAATAGCGACTACCAAGTTGGTGTTCGCGGTTTCAAATCTCAAGTGCAGTAAAGTTAACTTTGCTCATGCTTTGCTATAATGAATGCTCAGTCGGTGAAGGCATAGCACTTATCGATTGCAGGTACACACTAATCCCGCTGCGGCCTTCACCATCTTCCTTCATCACTTCTTTCGTATCGTTGCCGTGTTAACGCAGAAGGGACATGAAGTGAGTAAATGGTCATATTTAAAAATTTAAAGAAAGAAAAAAAAAACAATAGACAAACACAACCACAGCGACAACGACACTATTAGTACTAAGTGAAGGGAATAATAATGAGAACTATTTTTGGAAAAACCACAAATGTTAGTTCATGCGTACGCCCACAAAAGACTGGTTTTTGTCACTTTATGCTTAAATGTTTATGTTATTGACGAACTTTCGATTTAAATCGACTTTATTCGTCAATGTAATCGCATTGGAAAACTACATGCCCATTATGATAGTTCTCCGTCTCTGAAATATTAGTTTAATTAACCAAACAACAATGCAACAACAACCTGAACTTGATATCTTTTGTTATTTATTTCGCAACCTTAAAATCTCATTATTTCGCATGTAATTGTTATTTATTGTATTTATTATTAGCAAATGTCTCACTGTTGCAACGCACCAATGAATTCTTAAGAAATCTGCTTCTTTAGTTTACAATTGTGGAGAAAATCTTACGCTTAAACATATTCTCTGCTGCCATTGCCGAAACTTTTACACGTTTTCGGAGCGTCTGCGCCGATGGATATCTTGAAAGTACCCGCAGAACCTAATATCAATAAAATATTTAATTTTATTAAAGCGTACAAAACGAAGAGTCAATAAATAGTCCTTGTTAATGGTACTCGTCCGTACTTCTAGAATTTATTTCTTTTATTTAAATATTGTTATTAGTATCATTATAATTATTACTATAATTAACTTAGCCAGAGAAATAAATTCTTAGAATAAATTGTTAAAGTACTAGCGTATAAGGCTATCTATCGGCTTTGCTGAAGACTCTACTGCACTTGGGGTGTAAGACTAAATTTTTAAAGCTCTAGCTTCAGGCTAACTACCAGGTTTACTGAAGACTCTATTGCACTTAAGGTGTAAGCCTAAATTTTTAAAGCTCTAGCGTCAGGCTAACTACCAGGTTTACTGAAGACTGTATTGCACTTAAGGTGTAAGCCTAAATTTTTAAAGCTCTAGCGTCAGGCTAACTACCAGGTTTACTGAAGACTCTAGTGGACTTGAAGTGTAAGACTAAATTCTTAAAGCTCTAGCGTCTAAAGCTACCTACCAGATTTACTGAAGACTCTATTGCGCTTGAGGTGTAAGACTGAATTCCTAAAGTTCCAGCGTCAGGCTAACTATCAGGTTTACTATCATGTTCACTGAAGATTCTTACTATCAGGTTCACTGAAGACTCTTACTGTCAGGTTTACTGAAGACTCTACTGCACTTGACGTGTGAGACTAAATTCTTGAAGCACTAAGGCTATCTATCAGCTTTACTGCAGACTCTAGTGGTCTTGAAGTGTAAGACTAAATTGTCAAAGCCCTAGCTTCTAATGTTATCTATCGGCTTTACTGAAAACTCTGTCGCATTTGGTGTCTAAGATTAAATTCTTGAAGTATAAGCGTTTAAAGCTATCTATTAGCTTTACTGAATACACTTGAGATGTAAGACCTAATTCTAGCACTAAGGCTATCTATTAGCTTTACTGAAGACTCTACTGCACCTGAGATGTAAGACTAAATTCTTAAAGTACCAGCGTCTAAACTTATTTACCAGGTTTACTGAAGACTCTACGGCACTTGAGGTGTAAGACTAAGTTCTTAAAGCTCTAGCGGCAGGCTAACTATCAGGTTTACTATCAAGTTTACTGAAGACTCTTACTTAGGTTTACTGAAGACTCTACGGCACTTGAGGTGTAAGACTAAATTCTTAAAGTACCAGCGGCAGGCTAACTATCAGGTTTACTATCAAGTTTACTGAAGACTCTTACTTAGGTTTACTGGAGACTCTACTGCACTTGAGGTGTACGACTAAGTTCTCAAAGTTCTAACCTCTAAGGCTATCTATCGGCTTTATTACACACTCTATCGCATTTGAGGCCTGAGCCCGCGGCGTCTCAGTTCTTAGTCAAGATCCTTTGCTTACTTGGCCATTCAGGCGGATTTTAATCTAAATCCATTGTAATAATAATAACAAACATAAACATATATATAAAAAACTCTATTAGTTTTTTTAATATTTTTACTTCTTGGCAAGACTGATGTCTGCGTTCTTTATTGACAACACTTGCTCTGCTTTTCATGTCTACTTGAAACTCGTTCAAATGTTTTCTTACATTTATTTCAATTTTCAAAATTAAAGAAAAAAGTTTTGTTCAAAAAGCATTTGCGGTATTTTTTCAAAACCAAAATGAACGTTTCCCAGCATATCCGCTGGGAGATGTTGATGCTTTTTCTCCATTTCATCTGGTGCGAAGTTGAAGAATTTGCCATAAACTATTGGACCTGGCAGCATATTTATTATAAAAAATGTTGCTGACAATCAAGACAATCAAGAGTGAAACAAACAGATTTTGTATGATTTTCAATAATAATTTTAATAAATATGTTGTTAATCTTTGAAGAAAGCAGACAATTTTGAAAAATAAAACCGTTTGCTGGAAAGTGACAAAGCGCTGAATAAGCAAATATTGTAGTGTATGGCAGTAATTCATAGGAAAATGAATGGATCTATGCATGATTCCCTTATGATGATAGTTCGTCCGTAGTATTTCTCTCTATTTATAAATTTAATTAAGAGAAAAAAAAAGCTAAACGGGCAAGTCCACCCATTCAATATATACTTACGTCATATCGCTTAACGCCCCATAAAGCTAAGAGTTTAATAAATAATCCAAAGTTTGGCGGTAAAAGGGATCACTTTTCGAGAAACTCTTATACAGCAGTGGACCAATAAAACGTGAACCAACTAGATCCACCTTTAATGAAATTGAATTTTTCTTTCTTCTAAAATTGAAAAGATTTTCTTGCGATATAAAAATTTTATATCCATAAGATCGTTTATATAAGAGATAGGTCGAAAATTTTAACTCGCCTGACCGAAATTTAACGCATTAAACTGGGAATTGAGGAAATTCGGAGAACTGACATAGAAACTGCGTAGAAGTGTGCACGAATCCAAAATGGGAATTATTTTGAGCATTTTTAATGAGTTGAAAGCAAAAATTAATGACTATGCAAAGGTCGTCGGAAATCTTTTATTTTTTTTTTTTAAGACTTATTGCCCTTCGGATCTACACATTGTTGACGGTGTAAAATTTGATTTATTCTAAGCATAAAGCCAGTTTTTATTTGGCCAACTTGTTATGACTACAGATTGTTCCGTTGCTTTTCAATTTTGCAAATATTCCAGATGCGTTCACAGTCTGTAGCGAAAGTAAAAGCAAGAGAGAATTCTTGTATACACTATGAAGTTATCATAGAAAGAAAATCTTAGAAAAATGTAAATAAACTTTGGAAGAAAAAATAATATTTAAAAAAAAAGAAATAAACAAGATTTTGCAATTAAAAGGTGAGTACAAAGTTTTTTACAATGCAATGGCAAGAGGGCGGATATATTTAAATCTATTTGCCACTTGAGAGAGTCGACTCCATTTTATGCATGGTACGCTTAAAGAATATCCTTCGGGAATATCTGGAAGTCTGATTTGACTTTAACAACTAAACACTACTTCTGAATATCTGAACTTAGAAAAAAAATGGCTATAGAGCGTGTGCAGTTCAACTATATTCTGCTTCTTTTTATTTATATGAAAAGACCTTAAAGTACCTTTAAATGCATGGGCGAGATACCGATGAATCACTTTGATCTTTGGAATTTTTAGAGACTCAAAAGTGAACATAGAAAGCTGAAATTTGGCAAAAGCCTTCCTTGATCGATTAAGAATGTGCGGTCTTCTCTTTTTACGTACACTACTCCTGCAACACAAAGGAAACTAAAACAACCTGGGAAGGACGCCGCAATTTTATTCAAATTTTTATCTGTAACTGATGATATTTCCAGATGTCCGTCAGATTCAGATTCAGTCCAGTTCGCATCGGTTTATTAATACCCCCATAATTGACGATAAAATTCTAACACACAGTGGCATTTTCTTCACCCAATTACAACTAAGTTGGATACGAATTGGAAATAAAATTTTATTATTGCTTATGGACGTATTAGTAAATCGATCCAAACCATTTTTGGCTCGAAAATGCGGGTGTTTTCGGAGAACATTTCAGTATCTTCATGGATTCAAAGGTTATAGAGGAAAATATGAAAAAATTGGTAATACGTTTTCGTGGCTGCCTCAATTTCTAACCCATGGTGGACGTACGTGTGGACATATCAAAACCATTTATTGACTTTGCTTACGTTATTAATCAAGAATTATTTATGCCAAATTTGAGCTTTTCCAGCTCAATTTTTTCGACCGTAGCGATATCACAAAGATTATGGGTGAAAATGACCCATAATTAGGTAAACTAGTATATGTAAAATGTCGCTAGTTGTAGTGTTAACCTTTAACTTTGCCGTAGAAAAGCATCCGTGCGTATAGAATATTTTGTGGAATTGTAAATTTATGCGAAGCTAACGCGGGCAAGGTAAGAAAAACTTAGAGGTCAAAATTATTTTTCTCGCATCTCAATTAGATGGACAGACATGTATATTTGTCTGATTGATTTCATTACTTTTACTCTCATTAAGAAAAATAAGGGAAATAAGCGAATCATGTCTTAATCACATTTGTATCAACAAAAAATAACTTACTTCGATTATTTAAATCAAGCGCATACTATTTTGTGCGCGCTTTTGCATTCTATTAAGTATTGAGCTATTGGTATAAGAAGGTGAAAAAAAACGCTAAATTCCACTAAAAGAAATAATAATTTGATAGCACTTCATATTTATCTATATATATATATATATA
>KK502450.1:598133-615214 GCA_000688735.1 Glossina austeni
ATATATATATATATATATATATATATATACATATAGATATGTAGACATATCTTAGTGTACGTCCAGTCAGTATATGTTTGTCGAGAAACACTTGCTCTATAAGTGTTTATATATACATGCATAAATATATATTTCTTTGTTTGCAAATAGTTGTTTGATTTTTGTGCTTGATTTTATGTTACAAATTTTCTTTATTCTTCGCTTATTTCTTTTATCTTATGTAACTATTATAGTTTGTATAATTTTTCGTTCATTTTTATTTCATTATCATTTCATCGAAATGTTTGTTGGGTTCTGCCCCTCAATTATTTTAACTTTACATACATACATATATGTGTAGGACTTTATAAATTGCATACAAAGACATAATGAACATATTTATATCCATCGTCATCGCCGGATGGATGGATGGATGGATGGGGTTACATACATTAAATTTATCTAGTCTCTGCGTGTAAAATTTCACAGCATTTAATCGAGATTTCTTTAAATCGGTTTTAATCTGATTCAAATGTCAAGTCGTCGTGAAAGGTCCAGAAAGATTTTTAATTAAGTCCCTAAAGACACTGTCGCGACAATCTTTATCTTTCTAGATATTTTGGCGCAAATGTATTCGTTTCATGTATTTCCATCAAATCAATATTTCGAGAAAAGTTTCGATAAGATCATCAGAAAAATTCTTAATTAAATAACAAAAATATTTAAAAAAATTTAATTTGCTTCTTATGCCATAAATTAGTCGAACTCATAGTAAAGAGTGAAGAGACCTTTCGCACCATGCCGGATATATTAGATTCGTCAAAGCGTAGTTATCATGACATTATAAAAATTTTCGATTGCCATTAACTTGGCCACGCTCCTCTATGTGTCTGTCCGTCTGTACATAAGTTGAGACGAAATTTTATTTGGGAAAACCCTAGTGGTTTTTAAACACTTGTTTTAGATTCTCCTCAAATGTGGTTTAAAAAGCCAACAAACGTTGTTAACTAAATACTAAAAATCTTTCCCATTTATCTAAATTATGACTTCAGTATAGTAGAACTTTTTTTTATTTTGCTCCTTGACTTTTAAATTTTTCTTTAATAAATTTCCTCAGTAACGTGTAAAAACCAACGTTGTAAGTCTATAATTATTAAGTAATCGTGTAAAACTGGTTTAATACAAGCATACAAGAAAGCGTAGATAACTTGATATACAATATGTACGATGCGCTGCACATTCAATGCAATTAATAAATTGATCTTCACTCCACCTTAGTGTTAAATGTCGTGCTTAAGACAGTGCTGGTTGTTAAAAGATTCAGCTCAAATTGTTTATAATCCCTCTTCAGTACTTTTAGAAAATAGTAAAATATTTTATGTTACGTTTTTTTTTTTTTTTTTAAACGCTTTTTGTGTTTCTACACTAATCAATTATGCTATTGACTAGACAACTCATTTCTTTCAAGGCCTACATATATATATTTTTTTTATTAGTGAAAAGACGGGACAATGAAATGGTATGTGTGTGACATGAAATGAAAGTTGTAAAAAAATCGGCTGAAAAAGCTGAAGGTCATTAAAGGTCATATTGATTCAAGGTCGTTTTCATAGATATTACTTTTTCAAAATTATTTTCATATAATAATATATAATAAATAATAAAATAATGCTGGTTGACAATTGGTTGGTTAAAATAATGAAAAGTTAAAATTTTCTCTACAACAACAACAACAACAACAACAAAATGCTATATAACAAAATAACTGCAAAACAACTTTTATCAATAATTTGCAAAGTAAAGCACTTGTGAAATTCTAATATTTACTAGTAACTGTCATCAAGCCCTTATCGGTGTATATAAATAAAAATTTGAAATTAAAAAAAAAACAAAAAAAAAGAAAAAGTGGGAAAGTTTTTGAAAAGAGAAATTATAATAAAGTAAATAAGAATTTTATCTTTGCGTCGAATAAAATTTCACAATTATTCATGAGCTCAAATTGGTATTTGGTACCCATGGATGGTGTCGACAAAGTCTTTTAAGCATTTAGATTGCCACCCTCCCTAGACCCTAATATTAAAAACATTTTAAATTCATACCCAGTTGATGAAAATGTATTAAAATTTTCGATTTTTCTTTTATTGTTTTTTTTTTTTGTCATTCCTTTACTTTCAGTTAGCATATGAGTAGAGACAGAGCAAGTGTATTAATTAAATATAAGATATCAAGTTTTTATTTCTATTTGTAAGGGCAGAGCGTACTGCCAGATGACAATATGTATACTTTATCTTTGCGGCTCAGGGAAAAATTAATGCCACCATTCGTGAATGTAAGACGAACGAAATCTACCAACTGACTGACTCCATATAAACCTCAGCTAATCTGCTTGCTTTAATATATGTGTGTCCTGTAGAAGGGATCGTGAATAAATAAAAAGCAATTAAAACAAAACAAGGTCTTCTAAAGTTCAACTAATCTTTAAAATTGGAAAATGGACTGCATACGGGAATTTCAAAAGTATTGTACAAACAATTATCTCTTATGCAATACAAGAAAAGGAGCACTAGCGTCAAAGGCCAATGGTTTGGATATATAAATAATTTGTACAGTATTTAGACCTTACAGCGCTTGTGAGATGAGGGTATATTAAGTTTGTGTATGCATGTATGCATTTATTAAGCTTGTCTATTTATATGTCCGTCTGTCCGTCCGATCAATCTATAGGTCACAATTTTTGAGGTATATTGATGAAATTTGGTACACCGATGTTTTTCTACCTAAAGATGAACTCTATTAAATAGGGGCAATTTCTTGGTCATTGCCAATGCAGGGCATTATTTGGAAAAATGGTTATATGAGTAAGTTTACTAAGCGAAATGGTGTTCCGTATTCAATGTTTTTACCTGTTTTTACATCTTCTTATCAGAAAAATTTTCAATGAATTGAATCGAAATTATGTAAATAATTATTTAATTCCCTATTAATTAATTAAATTTTTTTTTTTTTTTAAACAAATTAAAAAATCATATAAAACCTTATAAAAACTCTTAAAACAAAGTCTTTGTCTAAAAACAAAGTTGCATATAGTTTAGAACGCCTAAAGTGTATAGAGATTGCTGGTTGATTGTAAACCCGAATTTGATCAATAAAACAAGCCTATAGTCTCTTAGTCAGTTATTTTTCAAAAACTCAATACTTCGGTGATTTATTCATATTTTTACTTTGATTGACGGGTGTCCACAATTCGTCTTAGAGGGCTTATTTGTACGTTGTTTTTTCTTGTCATCCTTCTTTTGTAATGATTATCTTCTATGTGACTTATTGATACACATGTGTGGGTTGTATTATATAAATACATATAAAACTATATATGGTATATGTTTTGTATATCATCTTCTGTTTCTTCTAATGTTTTATTCACACATTTATTATTATGAAGTGCATATGTTGTATGTACATATAGTGAGTGTGTTTGTCTGAGCTTGTAACAAACATTTGACACAATTTCTTGTGGAAAATTAAAAAAGAAAATAAAATGTTATAAGAAAAATCTATATTCGCCTTGGGACAACTCTTAAACACCCATCACTTCACATGTCCTATATATATATATATTTATGTATATATATATATAAACAAAAGTATTGAAAAAAATAAAATAAATAAATTTATAAACAACATATCGACATTCAAGTCGTATGTGTACAATGTAGGGAGTATACATTTCATTTCCGATTTTCTCCGCCAATGTTTAAATTGGTCTCTGCTTTCATATATTTCGTGATTATACACAATTTGCTATGTCTCCTAATAGGTTATTATAAATGATCCCGAAAATGCTTTGATTATATTTCCCGTCTACTTACTTATGTCAAGTGAGGAAAATTTTGTAAAAAGAGAAATGAGGGAAAGCAAAGAGAAAAACCAAAATAAAAAAACGAAAAATTAAAACTTATGACAAATAATTAATCTGATAAATTAAAAAAGAAAAAATTCATTCTCCGTCAACAAAGAGGCGGAAGCGAAACGAAAAAAAAAGAAAAAAGAAAACAAAAACAAAAAAGAAGTAAATAAATAAAGAAAAGAGAACCAAATAAACTCACTGCGAATAGAGGGAATTGAATGAAAAAAACACTGCAATAAATATTTTTCATCACATACTTGGAAAAATACACAAAAAGTGAAAAAAAACAGACATAATAATGAATTAAAAAGCTGTAATAAATGCATTCGTATTTATAATTGCTGGTGAAAAATAAGTAACAGATAAAAAATAGTAAACAGAAAAATTGCATTTCTGGTTATCATAATACAACAACAACAACAAAATATTTCATTATTGGAAAATTGCATATAAAATTTTGTTATTAACTATTATATAAAGTACTTAAATAATTTGAAATTCGTGGAATTCAACTTTCATATTATGAACGTAAACATCAAGCAATGCACATAAGCTACAAAAAAAAAAAAACAAACAAACATTAAATACGTTTTTTCTAAATTAGAAATCTATACAACTTTGAAAGTCTATCGATGACGATATTCTTGGGCAAAAGAAAGTCTGCTTATTAGTACAACGGATAGCTAAAGAAAAACAAGTAAAAAGACTATAGTGGGCCGCGAGCAAACCTAAAATACTCCACATCAATCTATAGTTATTTATAAAATAGTTTTTCTAATCAAAGCACACTGCTTTGAAAATTCGTGGGGAAGTGGTCGAAAGAACGATCCGATCCGAAACATTTTCAATAGTGTTCGGCTAAAATACGTCAGTGTACCAAATTTCATTAAAATCAAAAGCTGTGGCAAAGAAAACAAGACGAACGGACGGACGGACAAGGTCAGATCGATTCAGAGAATGACTATGAACTGATCGTTACATTAAAAGGTGGCTTTATTTTGAGTCCTTTCATACTTCCGGTTAATTTTAATATAATACAAGTGATGTAGGGTATAAATATTAAGCTTTATATAAATTCGCTTTATTCATTAAGTAGCGCTCATTGTAATA
The DNA here is from genome assembly GCA_000688735.1 of Glossina austeni. Classification (NCBI taxonomy): domain Eukaryota; kingdom Metazoa; phylum Arthropoda; class Insecta; order Diptera; family Glossinidae; genus Glossina; species Glossina austeni. The sequence continues at coordinate 603,127 of KK502450.1, forward strand.
TCAGGTTTCAGGCTTTTCAAAGAATACTAACGTGTCCCAGACCACTTTTTAGTATTTCGTCTAATGTGCTTAGATTATCAATATGGTGTAGTTGGCAAGTAATATATGTAAGTATCGAGATGAATATGTAAGAGAGGGGAGAAAATTGTTTAATTGATGCCTAGCACAGAGTGCTTTCATAACGCATACAAAAATAGACCGCAGAGCTCATCAAGTACATATATATATATATATATATATATATACATAATATATATATATATAAAATAGACCGCAGAGCTCATCAAGTACATATATATATATATATGTATATATATATATTTATATTTGTATATTTGACTAGCACGAGGAGTGGAAACAAATGCACTATGTGAATGCTTCTGTTCCGTAATGGAGTTTACACTTATCACTTCATAAAATAAGTTTTTCTTTACACACTTGCCAGGGGAAGTTTGAAAGTAAGCAAAATCTATGTAAAAATCTTTCGGGGATCACCAAAAACGTATTGATTTCTATTTATGATACTTGTCCATGTCTAAAATATCTGAACAGGATATACCCACACATAGCTAAAAATGGTACAATCAACTCTTTTTTTTTGAACGGTAACGGCGTTCCTTAGAAATCAGTGCAAAAAAAAAAAAAATGTGCAAAAAAAAATATATGCGAGATATGGTAAATTTGAAGAGTTCCACAACTTTAAAAAAAAATTTAAATATTTTTCCATATTTTTTCCAAATATTTTATATATTTATAGAACAAAAAGTTTTATTACAAAAAACAAACTGAAATAAGTGTACAGTGAAAATTCAAACCATAAGTGTATACAACATATACAAATTCAAATTAGAAATAAAAATCAATTTTCCAACTATTCGCCGTTACTTGATAACAAGCGCGCAAGTCTATTAGGAATGTGATCAGAACTGCAGTCGTCAGTAGATATGTGAGATGTGTTCAGCACAACTCTCGGATTTCACTCAACTGAAGAATTTTCTCCGCTGTCAACAATCTCTATCAGTTTTTGTCGTTGTAATAAATTCTGTTGGTAGCACATATATATATATATAATATATATAATATAATATATATAATATATATATATATACATTTTTCTGTTTTGATTTCTCAAGTTGCTTATATAATTCTTGATATTCAAGTTTCTGTCAGAATTAAAGTTAAAAAAAAATATTTCATTTGGTATTTTCGATAGAATAAATATTTCGTGTAAAAAAAGTGTATTTGAAGCCTTCACCAATTAAATCAGCAGTTATTAGCTGAAATTCATCTTCGACTGTTGTCGTAGACACAAGTTTTTATAAGACACTGCCAAAATTCATGTAAAAAAATATATTATTGAACCGTGTTATTTAAAAATCGTGTAAAAAAAGATAAAATTAGAAATTTATTCTTTCGTAATAATTATTCCTAATATCCGAGGAGGACATTTAATTGATAAAGCATTCCCCAAATAACCGCAAGATCCACCCAATATATTGAAAAGAAATTTGTTCCAAATCGCAATCAGAAGTGCTTTCGGAACCATAAAGTCCCCTGATTATATGGGTATCTTTGGTAGCATTGCACAATATTGTCAGCCGAATTAGTTATGTATTCATTCGCCTTCCCAAACCGTATGCTGACCTTCCCTTAAAAATCGCAAAAGTTTCCAATTTCCTCAAACTCAAATCAAACTCATGCCTTTCTATGGATATAATCGAAATAACTGAAATGTTTATTAACAAACGAAAAGTTTAAAGCCATATTTTCTTAATAGACGTTTATTATGTTGACTTAAATTTCATATTTAGAAGTATTTGGTGACTCCTACTGTGTGCAATCGAAAGAAATTTAAAAAGCATGCATACACGACATTACGGCTCCGAATATGTTAAAAAGTTTTTTAAGGTTTTGCTTTGATGACTACATCAAAACGGAATATTTTAATGCGTTTTTTGTTTTTTTTCTTGCGTAAATTTATCCGGCGTAGAATTCCGCATTATATTCACACTCCATCAGCAAAAATGTTCAGTTTCGGTGGAGGTTAAGGATTATTAATTACTAAGCAGCTATGATAGCATAACATATGTAAAGTGTAACATGCATAACACTTAACGTACACACATATATCAGGGGAATATTTAAAATAATACGAGCATATCCCGTAGAGAAATGTTGGTAAATACAACAACAACGCGTTTATTTTTTTCAAAATTTCGAACACACGAACGAATGAACGAACGAACGAACGCATTAACTAATTCAGAGCATTTTTAAACTTCACTTGAGCGAAGCACGATGAAAGGATAAGCTGAACAGTACTTTTGATATTCTGTTAATACCTACATTAACATATAATAAACATAAACAATCTGTTTTACATTTCAAAACAAGTAAAAACGCTATAGTAGACCACGGCCATCATTAAATACTCTTCACCGTCCTGCAGTAGTCGTCGGTCATATAAAGGCTTTGCAAAATAAAGCATTGCAAGGGGAGTGAGCGAAAAAGTGGTCCGATCCAAACCATTGGCAGGTTACTTAACTTTCGACAGACGACTTTTCTTGTAACGGATTTTTATTTGTTCACGGACACAACAGCTTAATTGGATTTATTTTCAGCCGAACGCCTAATTTCGTTCTTTTTATACCCATCAAGGATTAATGGAATGGAATGGATCGATTCAGAAAGTGATTGTGAATCGGTTTGAACGATGTAATAAAAGGTTGGTCTGTCTCAAGTTCTTCTGGCTATTGCATACATCTGCACAAACTTAATGCACTTTTGCATCACAAAGACTTTAGGGAGTAAGATCAGTTAATTATTTATTTGAGATTCGTGGCTAACGCTACCAGCTGGCAAAAGGCTGTTATTACGAATGTGACCTTGGGAATGTCCTTTCCAGGAGTGTACATAATTTCAATCTATCGATTTTGTAATCCACATGCTCGGATCTATATTTTAAAACATTTCCAATTAATGGCTAAGGATATGTCGAACTATGAAAAATAAAACTTTAACACAACGTAACAGTGGAAGCACCTCCAAAACGTGGCTATTTTTACCAAAAGAGATCCTTTCGATCCCTTTCTTTTCCTGTGAAATCGACATAGTTGCAAAAGTTTGCTACAAGAAGCTTGAATTTGACATACAGTTACAAAATGGTGACAATTTGTCTACATGCAGGTCCCCAACCGATAAGAAACTGAGACAACCTGAAAGAAACACCGACAGTTTTTTCATATATTCATCTATATATTTTATTTTGATCCCGTGAAGCTGCGTCTGAAAACCTGTGACCCGTTAGGATCATCTTCATGTTCAGTTCAAAAGTGGTTGCAATCAGCTTACTAATATGTCCGAAATTAAATTTATTTTTAATTCCAATTTATTTCCAACTTATTTCCAATTTACTTTCGCGCACATTAGAGTTTACTTCGACCAAATAAGAATAAATTAAAAGTAATTAGACCCGCTTTTTATTATTGTTATTGTTAATTAAGCCAGGGAAATAAATTCTAAGACTAGCGCTAGCATCTAAGGCTATCGGCTTTATTTAAAATTTTACCGCACTTGTGATTTGAACTGACGATCATGAAGTGGTTGCCGGAAATCCTTTGCTTACTCGGCGACTCAGGCAGATGAACCCATCTTTTATTGTATTGTGATCGATTCAGAATAATTTTCTGATTTAATTGAAACATGTCCGCCCGTCTGTCCGTCTTGTTTTCTTGCAAATTTTGATATATTTTGATAAAATTTGACACACTGGCGTGTTTTGACTATGTCTAGTGCGTCTCTTAGAGAACCCCTCATTTTGAAAAATCGTTGCATAAATACCTGTAGTGTATTTAATGGTAGGCAATGGTCCAATGTAATGATTTTACTTGCTTTTGTATTTTATAGTGAATTGCTTGTCTTTTTGCAATTGTTTTCATTCAAAATTTCTTAGTTTTTGTATAGGAAATAAGTTTTGGATGAAAAAGTTTTTGTTTTAATTAAATTAGCAAACACAATAAAGTCCTGTACATATTAATTGTTAACAATAAACCGAAATAAGTGGTTAAGTCATTTTATTAACTTTCATATATTCTTCACTGTCATTTTCTATTGAACTGCACCGCATGTCAGTATTGAATAACCGAAGAATAAATTCGAAAAGTTTCCGCAAGATTTGCTTGCTTGTTATTGGTTTTAATAATAATATTATATATGTAATTATTCATATATATATATATATATATATATATATATATACACATATATTTATAATTTCACTTGAAAGAGGCATTAATTGAGAAAAATTGATACAATATATGTCAGTCAAAATATTTTCCATCATTCTCTACATCTTGTACCAATGTGTCCGGCAACATGGCTATAGCATGGCGAGAGAACGATATTGGTTTCACAGCGATCCCATTTTTGCCGTTCTTTAGCATTTCGAAACTGCGTGCCAGCCAAGCCATGCTGCATCGATCTGAACAAGTGGTAAACAGAAGCCGCTATGTCTGGTTTGTGCGCTGGGTGCGACAGAATTTCCTATTCGAGCGGCAACAGTGCATCCTTGACTGCTCTTGCAGCGTATGGCCGAGTATTGTCATCCAAGAGGATGACTTTGAGCCTGTTAACAGCTGTCGCTGGCAACAATCGTTCAGTCTGTTCAATTGACATCGATAGACATCAGCAGTAACATTTTCATTCGGTCTTAACAGCTCGTAATGCATTACATCTTGCTGATCCCACTATGTGCTCAGTAAAACTTCCATGATTAGCTTCTGTGTACTCTGAATAACGCAATAATATTAAATCGAAAAAATGTTATGTAGAGAAAGGTCAGCATTTAACCGTTGTTTACATTGATACTTGAATTGATACTTGATTAAAATACATGCAAGCACCTAATAAATTGACAAGGGCTTGGTTAGTTAATATATTCCTTGTTATTATACTACTAGTTGTTGTATGTATGTATAATTAGCAGAGATAAAATTAGTATTAGAGAATACATAGAGAATACAAAAAGAGAAAAAAAGAACAAAAAAAAAAAGATTGGGAAAAATTTGCAATTAAAGATAATAACTTATATAATAACTAACATAGCTAGCGGTTATTGAGATAATTTGCATAAAAATTCTTTCATTTGCATATTTTGTTATTTTTCGATTGCTTTGCCCTTTAGAGAATTATTGAAATTACTGAAACTATATATGTATATATATATATATTTCTTGCATTTTGAAATCTTAAAGATTATAAGTTTTTTTTTTTTTTTTTTTTGTATTTTGCTTGTAAAAGTGAGAGTTTTTAGAAGATTAGATAACCAATAAAGAGATAGAAGAAGAATATATTAATTCATCCAGTAGTTTTTTGGTTTTTTTTTTTTTTTTGCCTTTTTTGCATAACCAACCACATTCTCTTAGCATATTGAAATATCTATTGAATTCTTATCGTATGGAAAACTTTAACTACTTTAGACGCAATTGATTTCTATCTGTATCTGTCTATGAAAAAGTGCATTTTATCCTAATTAGATTCTCTCTTGCATATTTTAAATAGAATTTCAAAATTCTTTATGAAATAGTTTCAGTTTTTACGGCAAATAAACTGAATTTATTTGTAATTTTATTATTAATTATATTACAATAATCATATTACACTTAAATAAATTGCATTTGTTTTCTTAATTTTTTTTCCCCATCTTTCGTTTTTGATATCGGTTTCTTACGTTTTTCTATGAGAAACATTTCTTAAAATAATTACTTAAATTTTCATTATTTCTTTAAATTTAGTTACAGTTTGTATATAAAAGTGCATACCTGAAGGTATCATCTGCCTAAGTTAGACTTAGTCGCTTAGTTGTTTTTTTTTTTCTTATATTCTTAAGTAAAGGTAAACTTCGCCCTATCTTTAAATGGTTCCAAACTTGATTGAGAAAACTAACCTCATAATGCACAGAAGTAAATCATTAAGTGCAGGCTGATCATTGTGTGCAGGCTTAAGTGAGAGTAGCTCATCATCTTAATCTACTAAGCAGGAATACTGCTAAGTGGAATGCAAATAGAATGCGAAACTGACTTTACGAAGACCCTGTACCTGAATAGTTAGCATTTCTTCTAATTAATGAGAACTAAAAAGCCACATTTGGATAATATTTCACGAGCCTAGGTTAGCTTAGCCTAGGTTAAGCTAAGTTGATTTTTTTATACTCTCAAGTAAATGTAAATTTCGTGTTATCCCTCCCACTTCAATTTCCAGAAATCGATTCACACAAAAGTAGTGCGTTCAGCCTTAACATCCCACTGACGACAGACAGGTAGCAAAAAAAAAAACGTTGATCACAACTCCTTATCTCGCCAAGCAATATCTTTGAGTCACTTTCGAACTTTGAATGTCAATTTTATTGATGATTTCATATTGCATTTCCAAACAATATATAGATAGCCTGTAGATAATATGAACGTAAAGTTTATATATAGTTTTTATTTGGATATATAAATGAATTTAAACTGTAAACAAAAGCAATAACATTTATATTATCAATAATAAATTTAAGCTATAAATAAAAACAATAATAATATAATTATTTCCATAATCGTCATTAGTGATTGAAAGTTACATCCCGGTATGATGCGTTATAAAAAAAAAAAAAAGGTGGCAAATTAAGGATTAAAACGGCGCAAGATATAATTTCAGTTCACAAAGTCAAAGGGCTTCAAATAATCCATAATGGACTAAATAAATGATTGAGTGGAAATGGAGCTATAATTTTCAGTTAAAAGGGCACAAAAGTCGCTACTTGCACTTTCCCTGCGTAGCTAACTCTACACTAAGAGGTATAAGCAGTAAAGCAGCTAAGTTGAATGAAATTTTGAATGTGAATGTGTGTGCATCGCTTTTGAGAGAATTTCATCTAATAGTGCAACGAAAAAAATGCCCTTTTTCGCCGTTTCGGTTTTACATTTTTATTCAGCTACTTTTGTGACAAAATTTCGTACCACTGAACTGTGATTTTGTAGATTAAAGTAGATTTTATTTGCAATCCTTGGGTGAGGAAGAGTGTTCACAAGTGGATTATTTACAGCAATTTATAAGTGGAAGCTTTAAATTCTTTTCGAATATTTTCCAATTCAACTAAATCTCTCTTTCTTCGACTGATTTTGTCTGTCGCAAATATTCTGCTTATATAACATTTTGCGAGCAAGTTGCTAGTACCTAAAGTTCATTGTGACATTTTTGCATTAATGCCTTTTTCTGCAAAATGTTGTGCCACTTGTTGTTAATCTCGTCGCCTACATGAGGAAGGTAAACCATCATGAATACGTATTTGGTTTTATCATTTTTCAATTTTGGTTTCTTAGAAAATTTATTAGTTTTCATGCAAACCCAAATCATCAAATGTAGGATCCACATCCTAACAATACGTCATAATCCAAATTAGCATATTTTTCTTTTTCGGCTTAAGAAACTGTCCCTGATACGTGTGACCATAGTGTTGGTCAGAAATGATAATAGGGGGGGAGAAGCGAGTAGCACTTGCGCTTGTATTTGACTTGAAAGTGAAAAGGTCTGCAATGGTGACAAAGACTACTGTAGGTAGATTGACTCAAGGTGGGCGTATAGAGTTTTATTTTTCAATTTATAATCAAATTGTACGGATCGGAATAAACTAACTTTTGGCTAAAAGTAAAAGACCAAAAACCATAAAATTCTTGCTAGTACACCGCATCATTACCTGTCCAGTAATTCAGTGCTTAATTGGACACGTTTGACAATACCTTGCCGGTTCACTCAATTGAAATGCGGTTTATTTGCGGATTTTTGAGTTGAAGCAGAGGCAAGGCATATAGTTGATCAAGACGATTCTGGACAAATCTGTGCAAGTGAATAAAAATTAGAACTAATGCACCGAGCTTTTGACGCAAATCTGTGTGTTAAACAGTTACTTGGCCAATTAGCTTCTTTCGGTTATCTAACACCTCCTCAAGAATAATCCATTAAACATTGGTGCAGTCAAGCTAGAAAAGGACATTAATTCAACCCAATAACTACTTATAAAGAAAGTAAGCTAAAGGGATAAAGAAACTGCTGACTCACACAGAAAGTGTTCAACGCGTTATTTTAATCAGGGTATAAATGTAAGCAGGAATACAGCTGAGTTCAATGCAAATGTGAAACTGACTTTAGGAGGTCTTTGCGCCTGCATGATAAGCATTTATTGCATGGAACAAGAAGTAAAAGCTTACATTCGCTTAACGAGTCGACGTGACCTTAGACCAATCCTAGACCAGTTACTTGATTGAAGCTTGTTTTCCCATTCCGTTGGATATATGTATATGAACCGATTTCCAGTTCATAGGTCATAAATTATAGTTTATTAACTATTATGGGCTTATTTGTAGATAGTTCGTATCTTTTCCTGCCAATAAGTCCTGTCGAGAGATTGTGTTAGATATTTGCTACTAGTTTTAGAGTAACAATTTTGTGGTTGTATAATAGAGACGAGTTTTAGCCCGAATTTTATTTTTAGTTAGCAGACCAAAATCGGTTCTTCATTCTAGTTGAGGAAGTCCGAGCTTTCCATCAAGAGCTCAAACAAACGAACCTAGAAGAGAGAAGAGAGAAGTAGATATTAATCGGCTTAAAATCATATGCTTATCACGCAAATATGGAGAACGATTCCTGTGACCTATTAGACAAATGAAGGGACTAATCTTGTTATACTCTATATCATTTGGGGCGTAAGGGTGTATTAAATTTGTGCGGATGTATGCAAAACCCAGAAGGGCTTGAGATTGATTTAGGAAGTGATTCTTAGCTTGCCAGTTCGTCTGTCTGTCTTGCTTTTGAGTTCAACCTACACATCGCAATTCCCAAGATATTTTCATGAATCTTAATACAACGACATGTTCTGCCACAACGAAGATCGCTAGCGCAAATGGTTTGGATCGGGCAACTATTTCGACCACTTGCCATAAGTCGTTATATGAACAATTGTGAGACGGTGCAGGGTATTTTATTATGTTGGGGAAGTGCGCCACTATGGTGGTGTGGCACTTGTTTTCATCTCAATTTGCATTACATTGATGAGAGTTTTTATAAAAGTAATTTAATGTTCATCGATAAATTTTTATTGGTTTTCTTTTGTATGCACATGAATGGGGAATTAAGTTAATTTTCGGTTGCCAAAGGGATTCCATTTTATAAATAAGAGATTTAGTAAAAAGCTCATCTAATCTTTCCCCTCTCTCCTTCCTCTCTTTTTTCTTTTTTATTAAATTGTTTTTTTTTTTTTTTTGTTTTTACAGCAAATAAACAAAGACTATCGGATATGAATTTTTGTTCATTTAAAGAAGTAATAAAAAATTCATTAAAATTTTTATATATAAAATTTTTCATTGTAAATAAATATAAATGATATTTTATAGACTACTGTTGTAATTGCATGACAAAATTCAAATTCAAACACACATTAACATACATATATAATTTGATTGAAAATAATTGTGGTTTAAATTTCATTTAAATTGGATAACAAAAGCATGAATTAAACACGATTTCGAAAGAGTTTAAAAGCAACCACACTTTCTACTTATGTTACATCTGCTTAACCCATTAAATCCGTTTCCTTGGTTTTTTTCTGAGTTTATCAATTAGTTAGTTTTTTTTTTTTTTTGAAGACTTTTCACAGTCTATAGAGTTTACACAATTTTAAACCAAACATTTTCATGAGCTGACTTAAATTTTGTGCAAATGTATAGATTTATAAACAATTATTTATACATTCAAGATATACTGAATTTGGCATTCAATTTGTAACTTACATATGTCTCTATATTGGCGTACCTATGCTTATGAATATGTTCTTGCTTAGTCGCAACTTTCTAGACGCTGTATTTAGGTCTGTCCATCGGTCCTTTCATTGTAAGAATTGCTAATGGCTACAAATTCGGAACAAAAAGTTGGAAACCGTCTCATATCTTAATGGATCGATTGGACATGTTGTGATTTGAAATTGGAGTTGTGTGCTTGCAAATGAACGCGTACTAGCGTCCATTGTAGGGCTATTCTTATTACTACTAATAGCAGTGCGAGTAATATATTGAGCTTGGATGTGATTGTCAATAAGGTCTTTGCCGAACAGAATTCTCGAGCGATTGTGCTAGCTGAACCGCCAAAGCATGGCGTGGCGGTGACGTATTAAGAAAGAGAGTATTAATGTTTTAGAAACAAAACTGAAAAAAACTGTCAGTCTATAGGGAATATTGTGATAAAACTTGGCATAAATCTCTACCTTTTACCTAATAGAACAATTTCTTCTTCTTCTCTAAACTATGAATCCCCACCCCCATAAAAAATTCTAAATATGACTTGAAATGATGGGTATTCAAATTTCGCTGCATACCGTTACGTACTTTTTTACATGTACACATCGATATATGTGTAACACGTATATATATATATATATATATATATATATGCAAATATGTTAAGCATAAATTTATCAATGCATGTGTGTTAGAAAAGCAATTCATATTAACACGTATGTAAGTATTACAAATCATAGTATGTACAAGTATGTTCAAGTATGTAAGTACATATGTAGCACATCTGTAGATAAAGCATAGGCGTGCATACACGTATACGTGTATACATATGAATGTGTTTATAATCATACCGGATATACTAAGCAAAACAATAACCCTAAAAATGTAAAATACTTGTATAAATAAACATCAGTAAAGCACAGTAAAGGCAAAAACGAAAACAATAGTGATTATAAACATGCATAAATGTATGTAAACGAATAGGGATTGTAACATGTCATCTACTTAAATATATATATATATATGTAAATATATATATATATATATATATATATATATATATACATATATGTACATATATGTTGTATATATATCATATAGTATGTGTATAAAAAACATACATATACACATATGTAATTCTATGTTATATCGTATTTACATACACATATATTATCGAATATTTATTTCAAGTTTTTATTGTCGATACCAATACGATAGCTGTTATCTAAGAATTTCAAAATTCATATGATTTCATATACGTAGGCATGTAACCATTTAAGTAAAATTAAAAAAGCAAAAGCAAAATACATTCGAATAATTTGCAAATACATACCGAACAAATCGTTATCTTTATTAAATTCATAAACCATACGTATGTCTATATAGTCGGTTCAGGCTATCTTTAAAAAATTGATTGATTAGTACTTTGGATTCCGTTGGGAAAACTTTTCCCCAAAACAGTTAAGATGGCAATGCTTTGAAAATCATACATGTTAGGACTTTTTTCAGACATCAATAAAGACTCTGATCATAGTTTCAAAACTTACATAAGCTTAAAAGGTCTCTTTGGTTCAGTGCTTTACAACTTAAAAGAGTTAAAAAAGGTCTCCCTTTTCAGGGAGAAGTTTAAGGAAATGTTCTTTCTTTACTGATGAAAGAGACATAAGTAGGCAGTAGACAGACATAAGTACATCAGTGAAGCAATTGCACACAATATCATCTCTGAAGCTAAGTTTCAAGCTGGAAAAATTTTCAAGCCCGGCTTACGAGGCTTTTCGCAAATTGATAGATTAGTCATCAGAAGATTCATCAGTAAAGCCACGATGACTCAATTCTAAAATTTAGAAAATCTTTTCCATTAGTCTGACTCGAAGCAAGTTTTACTACTAACAGTAGAGATGTGGGCGCATTCAATAGTGAAGGTGCCTGAAAGTTTAAGTATAAGCATTGCCACGTCTGTATAGGGTTACCGAAGTGGATGGTGGGGTTCTCATCCCGCGGTTCATGAATATTAGCAAGTTTTTAGTATTCACAAATGTTTTGTTTAATTGTAAAACTTTGTCCACAATCGCAAATCGGAAGAGGAGATCTCTCAAGTAACCATTGATGATGTGTTGCAATGTTACGGCCAACTTGGATTTTTGCAAATGTTTTGATCTCGTTTTTCTTAACGTTAATTGGGCATTGAAACCCTGAAATACACACATATTTATATATATATATATAGATATATATATATATATATATCTATATATATATAT
>KK502450.1:618862-641505 GCA_000688735.1 Glossina austeni
AAAAAAAAAAAAAAAAAAAAAAAAAAAAAAAAAAAAAAAAAAAAAAAAAAAAAAAAAAAAAAAAAATTTTTTTTAAAAGGGTTTAAAAAAATTTTTATAAGGGGAGAAAATTGCCCAATTTTTCTAAAAAAAAATTTTAAAAAAAAAAACACAAAAAAAAAAAACAGAAACGAGAAAAACAATAAAAACAAATGCTTTTTAAATTATTACACAATTATTTATTATAATTCAAAATTTTTCTAAATACACACACACACATAGATTGTTGTAATTAACGGAGAACACGAAAAAGAAACTCTCGAGAATAAAAATAAATTTATTTTTTATATATAATCAACGTATAATATACTAATTTGAAATGAGGTGACTCACACACACCCTATCTCTATCTCTCTATCTCTCTTTCTCTCTCTCTCTCTCATGACAAGCCACGGTTTTGACGTCAACTTGTAATTTGTTCGAATTCAACTCACGTTTACTTTTTAATAATTAATTAAGATAAAAATAATATAAATTTTTTTCATATATTTATTAATTTAAAAATAAAATTTTTAATTTTTTTTCCATTATTAACATAGGCCCGTTTAGAAAACGTGATTCAAGTGATATTAGAATAATTGAAGGTATTTCCGCTACGATTGTATTACTTAGAGAAAACCAAACACAAATGTATTTATTTATCGCATTTCATTAAAAAAAAAAAAAACAAAAAAAAAAAACAAAAAAGTAAAGAACAGATTCATGAATAAGAAAACAATAAAACAACTAAACAAATAATAAAGTTTAATATTCGCCTTGAGGTTAATCTTAAATAACCCAACATTTCAATAATCGTGAGACTCTTTTGTTACCCGAACACTCGTCAGCTGATAGATCCGGATGCATTTGGCCGAGTATAAGGAATAGAATCGAACATAATATATTATGAAATATCATATGGAAAATTAAAGTCAATAATATATAATATCGATAACTCCTTTACCATCCAAATTTAAATCACGGGAAAAATGCCAGTACAATGCTACTAAACTTTTAAAAAACACATACTTTAGCAAGTAAACACAGTATAGTACGGCAGGGCCCATCATTAAATAACCTATACTAGCCTTTAGTTATCCATTTGACGACTTTTCAAAGTAGGGTTTTGTACGGGGGTTGGTTGAAAAAGCAGTCTGATTGGAAGCCATTTTCAATAGTGTTCGTCCTTGGGCTAAAACACGTCAATGTATCAAACTTCGTCAGCATATTTTAAAAACCACCATTTGTAGGTTAAACATCAGTAAGCAGGCCGGACAGAGAACATTAGATCGATTCAGAAAGTGAATCTGAAGGTGGGCTTATCTCAAATCCTTCTAGGTAATGCATCCGTACAAACTTGATATGTTCTTGTAACACCGGCAATGTAGGCCATCATAATCTTCTTATGAAAAAAGTACTATCTCTCTCTCTCTCTCTCTCTCTTTCCCTCTCTCTTTCTCTCTCTCTCTCTTTCTCTCTCTTTCTCTCTCTTTCTCTCTCTCTCTTCCTCTCTCTCTATTTCTCTCTCTTTCTCTCTCTCTCTCTCTTTCTCTCTCTCTCTCTTTCTCTCTCTCTCTCCCCTTCTTGCTCTCTCTCTATCTCTCTCTCTCTGTTTCTCTATCCCTCTATCTCTCTCTCTCCCTCTCTCGCTCTGTCGGTCTGTCTTTCACGCTCGCTCGCTTTTTCTTTCTTTTCTGCGCTTGCTAGAAGAATTTTCTCTTCCAAGTAATTGAGAGAAATTACCGTTCGATCATTTGAAAAAATGGCGACTTTCCGTTGAATTAAGTGTGGATTAGATTGTGACAACGTAATATAATACATCGGCCAGTAATTTCCGGAACTAAGAAAGAAAAGAGGGCCATTGTTCCTCTCAGCATCTTTCAAGACCGATACTATTAGTCGAACGTTTGTCAAACTTTTACATGCGTTTTTATACCCTACGATACTTATGGTACGGGGTGTATTAAATTTGTGCGGGCGTACGCGACTCCTAGAGAGGCTTAAGATAGACCCATCTTATATTATACTGATCATGAATGAATTTATTTTTAATGACCATCCAAAGTTTCTTCTTTGTATTCTAAGTTAGTGTCCAAAAAAAAAAAAAAAAAAAAATGTATTTGGAAAGAATGTCGAATTATTTAACAAATAATTGTGTAATGATTTAAAAAAGTAATTTTTATAAAAGTAATTAAAGCTTTTAAGCCTTATTTGCGTATAAACCGTACACGTTTCAATCTAATTGATTTAATTTGTTTAAGTGTTTTTTAATCTTTACTTTGTTTTCTTTGTAAACCTCATTTACAGTAAAGATAAAGCATTTTTTTTTTTTTTCTTTTACGCAAATTCGCATGCCTTTTGAAAAAGAACTTTGTTGCTTTTTTTTATACATAACATCTTTACCTGTTTACTTGTTTAAATTTAATACACAGATGTTTTAATAAAATTTAAGTGTGAAACGCTAACACTCCTCATTTTTTTTTTTATTATTAACATTAAATAATATTTTTATCAATCAGCCATTTGTAAAAAATAATGCATATATTTACACATCAATTCACGCGCACTTTTACGCTAAGACGTTTGTCGCTGCCATCTCTTCTAGCTTCAGACTCAGACTTTCGGTTCTTTCTCTTTCTTTATTGAATTATTACACTAAGGAATTATAAAAAAGGAAAGCATGTGTGTAGCGATGTTTCTTCGCAAAGAACAATGAGAGAAGGAGACCAACAGAAATCTCTTAAAGCTATATATGCGAACGTTATAAGTATTAGTATTTCGACATTCTAAAGTAATATGGAAAACTTGGGCAAATTTTCGAAACGGCTCCTACGGAAACCGAACCTTTATGTGTTAGAAAGATTTGATTTTCAATAAATCATTGGTTCATGGACCACGTAGATCAAATTTTCGAATACCACCGCATATAGGAATTCTCACAGGAAATATTAACCCTTTTAACGCCTAATTGTTAATGTTTTATAATAAAAATTTGTTCCTGATAGTAATTTGATATAAAAATTAAGATTTCTCACGTGTAAGTAAGCCATTTAGAAAAAGATTTAATTTTTAATATTTTATAATGAAAATTAATCCATAGTAAAGGTTGAAGAA
The DNA here is from genome assembly GCA_000688735.1 of Glossina austeni. NCBI lineage: Eukaryota > Metazoa > Arthropoda > Insecta > Diptera > Glossinidae > Glossina > Glossina austeni. Next base: position 621,995 of record KK502450.1, read on the forward strand.
AAAAGTTAACGATAGGAAATTTGAATCACATAAGTGTACATTTTAAGCCCCAACATATATAGGGATTGTGATGAAGAGAAACATTTTATATGGAAAAAAACCTTTTCTAGTTTTTTATGAAAAATAACAAAATTTTTGTGAAGTAATTTAAGTTTTCGAAATTTGAATCACGTCATGCGATGTTTTGGGCGTCTCACAATTTGAGGACTTTCATGAAGAGTACGTTTTTGTATAAAAATAATGTGTAATGGGAGTGTATAATTGCACTAAGCGAAGTGGTATGGGATATCTAAAGGTCGGGCTTGCCCGAGCATAATGTTATTAAAAAAAAAATTTCTCAAGATCTCTAAAATACGCTTCAGTTTACGCAATAATCCCATCATTTGATTTAAATCTTTCTCCCTAGAGCATCTTTTTATCTAATAGCCGGCCTTGCCCAATGATAATGCTTTTGCACGTTTATAGAACGATTTGTCAAGGCCCTTGAAATACGCTTCAGCTTGCGCATTTATCTCACTATTTGATTGAAATCTTTCTCCTTAGAGCATTCTTTTCACAATAGTCCCTAGTGACCAGGGGAATGGAGTGGGGGGGAGGGTGAAAGTTCCAACTTCAGTTCATGCAATTTTGCCAACAAATCGTCACACTGTGTAACTATTTCATTTCGAGTAAATGTGGTATCCAGGTGGACAACAGCCACATATCTCATGCCCACGAAGCCAGCCTAGCAAGCTGCGTAGCCCATGTTTGTGTGTCTGCTAAAAAACCTTCACACCGCTTTGCATCGTTGCTAAAATGTATTTGATTATTACGTAGCATTGAAAAATGAACAAATTGGTTATAAAAATTGAATGAAAGTAAAAAATATAAACATAAATGAAAAAGGAAATCATGCGTTATGTTATAAAAAAAATTTATTATTACTATTGGCCGTGAAGTGTGCATATAAATGTTATAGTTTCCAGAAAAAGGCCAGATATTTAATACGCCTTCAAGAACATTAAAAGCTATCAAAAAATTTCATCAGTCCATCGCTCCCATAAGCCTCTGTATATATAAATATGTATGTATATGTGTGTATATGTATATATGTATATATATATGTATATATATATATATGTATATATATATATATATGTATATGTATGTATGCATATATATGTATATGTGTATATATGTATATATATGTATATATATGTATATGTATATATATGTATATAACCATCCACCTCCATAGTATATTGAAATTTAAAAACCCTCACTGAAATTGGTGATACGTCAGTACCTAGCATTTCTTAGCCATGTTCCATGCTCAAAATTCTATTGTTCTACTGCCGTGTTTGTACGAGGGCGCACCAATTAGTAAACATTTATTTCTGTGATTTGTATTCAGTTGCCTGCCTTAGTAGTTCGTTCTCTCATATTCTTGCAGTGACAGAGAAATGTAACAACACAAGCTAAAATGCCGCACTCTCTTGAAGCAAATATTGAAGTCATGGTTACAAAGTTAAGGAAAGCAAGAACTCAATAAAAAAAATATCTAATAGCCAAGCAAATCCACAATGAACACTTGAATACTCGAACACAAATAAGGAGAAAAATTTTGTTAGTTTAGAAGTGAATAAAAATGCCAATGATGAGGGTACTGATGAAATAGTAACGGCTCTAAAAGAAGTCACAAAAACATATCAGAGAAAAAACAAGAAGAAATAAACAAAATTCGTCCTTCCACATAAAATGATCGAATTTCGAAAATCACAAATTTTTGCTGACATGTATTCAAAACAAGATTTCCTAATGTAATCACCCATTGTATATATTATTAATTTATTTTATACATACTCGATTTAGGGAAGGAAGCATAGCATGCAATGGATAATTTATGCTTTTATCATATATATGTGCTTATGAAAGGTTGCGAAGGCAGGGAGACGTTGCTCTATTATTTTCTGGTGATGATTGATTAAATTTGCATATCAAAGCCATTTTAATTTATTTAATAGTAAATGGAATATAAAGAAGAAGAAGATTTTTAATACAGCCCATCGCGAACATTAAGTTCGAAAAACTTTACAAACTTTTATTATACTTTTGAAAAGCTTTCTTCTGCTTTCATTCACGTGACGACATAACTGACTTTAAGTCGCTTTTATATACTTTTATAGGAGATTGTATAGGTTTTAAACAGCGCTTGACTTTAAGAAATTTTTTTTCTTTTAAAAATTGACTTATACTCTACTTATGCTCTACACTATTGGTGATGGTGGTAACGGTACAAGAATATATTAAGTTTATGCGGATCTATGCAACACTTAGAAGGATTTAAGGTAGAGCGAGAGTGAGATCGGTATACCGATCGATTTCACAATTACTTTCTGAATTGATAAAAAACCCGTCTGTTCGTTCGTCTCTTTCCGTTTTTTGTATTCAACCTGGAAGCTGCCGACACTTCTGATTTTTATGAAGTTTTGTTGGTGAAATTATCAATGAGTCAGATGTTAAGAAGACAGACCAAGAAAATGTAACTCTTTCTTTGCGCTGTCAAATCCCATGAAAATGTACGATTTACGATATACATTAAGCTGCAAAAAGTTGGTATATCCCGTGACTATATCGAAAAGTCTTCCGTTCTGTGTTTTAAGCATACACCCAGGGCAAGGTTTAAATGGAAATTATACCAGTTTTTTAATTATCTTGTTTTGTCTTTCGTTTAAAAGCTGAACGTGACCGTTCAGCTATTAACTAAAGGATTTCCATTCATCAATATTGTGTATATATTAAGTAACACTTTTCTTCCTCAATCAACAAACAAACAAACCAACATTTTCATGTTAATCAGCATTAAAAATATCTTATGGAATCTCGAACGGTATTCTGATACGGTAGAAATAAATACATGTTGATGTACAATCCCTTACCTGTCTGTCGACAATCATTTTCATTTTTATTCGTTTAAAAAATACCCTCACGATTTGAACTTGAATGACCGTCACTTCAAACTAAAGCACCTTTAAGCTCTTATGCACCGTTATGTGGATATATGTCACATTTTATTTATGTTTATCTACCTGTCAATGTATGTCAAATTAATTCCATGTAAAATATGAAATCAAAGTTCAAGTTGAATGCCATCTTCATATATATATATATATATATGTCGTACATATATATATATGGATATATATATATATTGAAATTAAAATTTATGTATTTCTTTATTTAATATGAACACGCATAAGTATGAATAATATATTCATGCGTAAATTTACATATGTATGCATGTATGTATTCGAATATTTCCTTAAAACAGTTGTTTTACATGCTCGAATACATACATAAAAGGTATCAACATAATTAATTGTTATGGGACATTTAAACTGCAGTTAATCAACATTTAATGTTCACACATGTCTTCTATGCTAAACCACTGGTATGTATGTACAGGGTATGCGAACATTAATTATGTAAAGATATGCATTACAAGCAAATGTTGTTAAAGAAGAGCTTTTCCTTCTTTTTTTCTCTTTTTTCCTTTTTTTTTTGTCTTTTGCTTAAATTTAAATCAATTCAAAATAATCCTTTCAAGCATTTCAAGTAATCAAGTGGTACAAATTGCTTTGTCGGAAATGTAAGATTTCATGTTACATTGTGGCAGTAATTGTGGATTATGTATAAGAAGATTGTTATCATTTATCTGAATGTTTTAAGTTATTTATTACTAGGCGATAGTATCCTCCACAAACATCTCACTACAGATAGAAAGTTGTTCGTAAAATATTTATAAATTTAATGTGGAATTTTTCAAAATTAAAGCACGATCGGTCTGTGACTCATGAACTAATTGAATCTTAGCCTTAGGTTAGTAGTAGTGATGTTATCTTTTTAAAACCGCATGTCGTCCACATACATATTTTCAAATTTAGGCACTATTCGGGTTATTGCCTGCCCAATGATGTCTCTAGCGAAAATCGTGTTCTTTCTTCTTCTGAACCTCAAGGACAAAATTACCCCAAAATGAGCTTAAGTTTGATTTTATTCAAAAAGTTTGCCTATATTTTTGTCCATAATCGTATTGTTGTCCGAATTCTAATCGCAATTTGGCGCTCAATTTTTAACAATCGTGAACTGTCAGCCATCACTCTGTCTTATTTGTTCCATTAGGAACACTTTACCGCATAAATGGCTGAAAATTAGAAAAGTCGCCTGGCATTAATAACTAGGAACGTTATAGTCTTGTTGAGGCGAGTTACTAATGCGTTGAAAAAACAAAATAATTGCACTGTAATTATATTTATAAGAACTTGTGCACGTAATTAGGCGTGAACTGAGTATACAAAGGACAAAGGGCAGAAAAATGCCGACACGTCTAGTGCAAGGACTTTTTCCTTCAAGAGAACACAAAATGAATGGGAGAAAAGCAACATTTTCTTTATTATGAAGAGTAGTCGATGCAACTAACCGTCTTGTACAACATCGCTTATACGGTTAATATGGGTGTTCTTACGGCCTGAAGTATGTTCAGTACTCATTTTAAATAAAATTAAAACCGGGTTGTAGGTCAACAGTTTCGAATAGTTTAACAAGCAGTCTAAAGCAGTCTAAAGATATTAATTGTATTCGACAGCCCCTGTACCTGTAAAAATCATATAATGTTTAGACAGACATTTTTAGACCATGAAAAATTCATTAATACCGATCGAGTGTTCTTCATACTCACTTTTTCTTATAATCAATCATTCAGAGAATGTCGCTTACACGTGCAACAGGGTAGTAGTCAGAAAGCAGTGAGGGAGGAGAAAGAAAGGAAGGTAGTTGACTTTAGTCTAGTGGGTGTGTAGCCAATCGGCAATCGTGTGTAGCAAATCGGCTTTACCGACTGAACATCCACTATAGCCACAATCGAAGAAAACTCTACCGCGCTGCTATTTGAAACCGCGAACATGCGGATCCTCTTATGATATTTGTTTGTAAAGAAACAGGTATAAGACGACGTCACCAGTCCGAAATGGCCAAAAGTCATACCGAAAGGAACTGCTGCTTTTATGGAATGTGAAGATATCTTATGGGGATGGGCTGGCTTCGAAACAAAACCGACAATTTTGCACATCCATTAAATGACTCAAATAGATAAGAGTGTGACACCTCTTTAAGGTGTTAATTTTTTTAAAAAGGGTTTTGCAAATCTAAGAAGTTCAACACAATCGGGGATAGCTGAATATCTTAGAGTAACGCGATAGTTCTTTATGAGCTTTTGGCGGCTATTACAGACAAAACGTAATTCTTCTTCTTTTTCTTTATTGTTCAGCAAGTCAGCAACAGATGATTCGGTGCCTTGTAATTGAAAAAGGTTAAGTGAATGGCCCTAAATGTGCTGCGAATTTCGTTGTCTGCCGACAAATCTTTTCTTATATATCACTAGGTGAACGGCAAGACTTTTTTCATCTCTTCTATTTTTCGGCACGATAAATGTAAAGTATCAAGAATAAAAAAAGATTTATTGATATTTCGATTTTTAAATAGAAAGACACATCCGACAAACAATTTTCAAGGAAGGGGAACTCGATCGAATGATCGAAATGACGTAATATGTTGAGAGTCATCATTTGAGTATTAGCAACTTCCACAAATAGTTTAGATTTATGGCAACACCTAAATTCATCGTTTACCGAAAATTCTTTTCTTATGTGTAGAAAGGGCAATAGCAACACTTTCCCCCTTTTTTTTTGCAATTTCCACCGCGATAATAGGAAAGTGTGAAGTTTATTTTTTTCACATGTGTTTTTATTCTGTTGCAGTCAAAAGAACTTCATTTCTAGCTCTTTGATGAAAAAGTTCTATTCATTTCGCATCGCAAGTGACACGCAATGGAGGAGCTATGGAGCTAAAATATTCATTCGTTGATGGCTATCATGCAGAGATTGGACCATAGCATCGTTTAAATGCCGTTAATTAGCTAAAAACTTGAATTCTTTATAGTGAGGGTGAAATTACGCTGATGAGAGTGTTTTGAAAAATTCAATTCGATTTTCATGCTTCTTCGGGATATAACCTCTGCTTTTGACTATGTATGTGAAGCATTCAGTAAAAGAGAAATTTTTACTTAAATTTTATTATTTCTGTAAGCCCACTAAGAGTGAACAATAGGCTGATCGGAATGACTTTCACGCTGCTTGAAAATGAATATAAATAACACAAGAAAGAAAAGAAAATGTATATTAGGATAAGTAATTTTATACGTAAATAGTTATAACACACTAAACTCGAATAGAGTTTAAGCGATTTTAAAGGATTACGTATAACTTTTGTTTGTTGTTTGTAGTGGAATTTAAAATTAATTACAATTATGTTATAAAATACGATAAAGTTACGTTTAAAGCTTTATATCGTGAAACCTTCAAATTTACTAACATCAGTGAAAAATTTTTATTTAATATATCCGTCGAGTGCTTTTATGAAGTCACTTTACGAGCACTGCCTTAAAGCATTACGTACATATGGTTATACTTTTCCTTTCAGTTTTTTTTTTTTTTTTACGTTCTTTTCCTTTTTTTGTTTTTTTATGTTTTTTCGTTTTTTTTTAATATTACATCTTATGATATTTATTTATATTTATTATCTGCTTTCAGTTTTCATGTCGAATTCTTGTTCTTTTGCTTAACTTTTCAAAAAAATCGAAATTTAGGTCAAACACCCATACGATTACGTAACACTTACACACATAAGCATGTATTTTATAAATTTAGCTGAGCTAACGAAAAAGAAGAAGAAAAAGAGAAAAAACAAAAAAAAACAGAACTAACAAACTTCAATAAAAGTAACAAAATCCTCTGTTTCGCAAGTTTTTCATTTGATCTCCTTTTCCTTCCCTCTCTTCCTCTCCCACTCACTCTCTCTCTCTCCGCGTGTCTGTGCCTGTGTCTGTGTGCGTTTGTTTGCTAAAAGTTATGAGAACCTTTTGAATGCAAAAAAAAAAAAAAAAAAAAACAAAAAAAATCCGAGGAAACTTTTCCAATTCAATTTAGTTCATATATCAACCAATCAAAGCACCTTGAATTTTACAATATATGAATAGTGGCTTATATTGCATCTTCTGTTCAACAAATTGAATAGATCGGATATATATATGCAGCCACTCTAGTACAGCAATTATTAATGATGATGGTAACTGTAAGTTGCTTTACCCGCATTCCCATTTCAATATTTCGATAAAGGCATCGATACCGAAAGGATTACTTATTGACCGCAGCTTAGTTAATAATACTCCCATGAATGCATGCATTTTCCGCTCCTCTACAGCATATAATATGTTAAACTGAGCTTATATTTAATATAAGTCTAATTGGCATCATAAGCACTCATTTTGTTATATGGCTAATAATGCTTAAGAGCTCATAAAATAATTATACACCTACTACTACTACGATATGAGGCTTTCAGCTCATTAATCCATAATCATGGTTTTCTTTTATTATTAAATAAATTAAAAATAATTGGATAAAACTTATAGATCAAATTGCCAAATAACGTACAAGATAAGCGCAATATTCAGTAAATCAATGATTGAAATAATGATTACAAGAACAAAATCCATATCTTAAAATTACGCAATCTAAGAGCAATGCATGAAACTTGTAATCTTTTTTGGCCATAATCATAGGACGAATAAGGTCACTTTTCTTTCTGAACAATCATCATGACAGTGGAAATGTGTAACACAAAATTAGGCGACTGAAAGTCTTTTTGTCTAACAGGTACTTCTTAAAGTGAGTGCGGTATAGTGCTCGTTTTATAAGCTGTGCTACCTACTTTCGTTTGATGCTTCTTCTTTTTCTATCCCCTTTTTAGGATTAAAAGTGTATGATCAAAAAGCAGTTACTATTACTCTTAAAAGAATGCCTGTCTAAGAAAAACACAGAAGACATGCATTTCCCTGAATAGTGCTCTTGCATAACATAATTAATGGTTACATTTATTGTAAGGAAAAATAAAATAAAATTTTTCTCTTTTTTTTGTTTTTTTTTTAATATGACCAAACTAAACAAGGGATGTCCCCTGTTCGCCAAAAGGAAGTGGAGAAAGAAAGATAAAGAGATAGGGAGATAAGTTGTGATCGCAGCCTAGCGTGGAAGTGTTAGATCTATGACTGGCTTTAGCTACGACTACAATAAACTCTACCCCACTTGAGATTTCGGTCCACGAACCCTAACTTGATAGTCCCGATTCTTACCTACCCAGGCGGATTTTGGAATTTCTGACAAAACTACTATTTTTAGTTTGATTTGTGGTCAAGAAGAAAACGCCAAACTGCAGTTGCTGATGGTTATTACAAAAATTTTCGCTTTATTAATTTAGTACCTAGCGTTTAACAGTCCAGTCCTATGGTGAAGGAACCAGATAATTAGCGATGACCCTTTCACTTCTTACACGTAATTATTGTAATGGAAATTTTTAACGGTATTTCATATGTCCGAACAAAAAAAAGAAAAGGAAATGTAAATTATATTTCCGGACATAGTACATAGTAAATATGAATATAAAACCGTAATTATAGCATTGCATCTCAAATGCCCCAGATAATGATTAAAGTGATTTTTATATATTTTCTTAAGCGAAATATTGACGACATAATAAGATATTTTCCCGCATATATCATACTATATATATATAACATACTACGAGTTTCGATTCACTGAAAACTGAGTTTTAATGTGATGCCAACAATTTTTGGTTGGGTAAAATCAAGTGCTGACAATTTGTAAAATCCACACACAATTGTTTTTCGCACTTTGCCTTTAGTTATCAGTGCAATTGAATTAGTTGTTGTTGTTGGTTTTGATGAGTTGAAGAAATTCCTCATACATCCTTACTAACTGGCCTCGCCATCTCATAAATGAAAGCGCGATCCCGCCTTCTGCCTTATCGACGTTAGTGCGGTGTACTAGTTAGCGATCATCATCGCGTTTTGGATATCATTATAGATACTCTGTTCCTAATCCGTCTAGTTTCGACAGCTTTTCGTGTTTTCCGTTTTTTTAGTGCAGGAGCAGGAGTAGTTATTGAAAACTCTCGAGAGTTATGTTGTGTGTTGCGCGCAGGTCAACTGGATACTGTTGTGTGAAGCTCGAAACTAATACTTTCAGGGGCAGAAATCATGGTTTTTACAATTGCTGACAGACAGACAAAGTAACTTTGAACTTTTACTAACACCACAGAGGTGAGCATAAGTGTTATTGTAATGATTCATTTTACTAACACTTTCCCGTCATTAAATAAAATTTATGTATTCTAATTACCGGTATACTTATCACGTTTATTATTTGTATGTCTATCTAAGCTGGAAGACTACTTAAGCACTTGTACCAATGGCTATTAATTAACTTTTACCACACTTAATAATCGAACGCTAATTAACTATTTTCCCAGAGACCATTAAAAATTAAAATTTAAAGCGCTTTAACAATTCTCTTAATAGCAAACAAGATAACATAGCATAACAATTAAAAAGTTTTTTTTTTCTTTTGCCTTTCAACAGCACACGCACAAAATTTTTTCATAAAATTTAAACATTGTGTGTTAATTATGATAGCAAAAAAAAAAAAAGAAGAAAAAAATGACAGGAGACTACGAATTTAACAAGTGCCCGTGAAGAGTGAGAGAAGCGAAGTTTTAATAAATTTTCGACTTTCAACGCACCGTGTATCTAACACACATCTAAATATATATCAACAAAACAAACAATAAAATATTCCCGTTCACGCTTTTCTATTAGAGTCTATAAAGGATGATAACTTATTAAGTTTTCTGTTCATAAAATTCGTAATATTTCATTCGGGTCTCTATGCGAGAGTGCATATGTGTAACTAGGTATTAAATAAAAGCATGTATGCGTTTTCTTAAAACTAACTTTCAAAAAAAAAAAGAAAAAAAGAAAATAAGAAAATAAATAAATAAACAAAAAAAAAAAAAAAAAAAAAAAGAACGAATTCTTTTAAACAAAATAACAATATATGGGATACGTGTGCACGTGTGTTTTTATAATGGAAACATAAGCAAATATGCTAAGTATATATTTATATGTATGTATGTATGTATAAATATGTATGAATGCATGTATAAGTATATGTATATATACTTGTGTGTATACACATATGTGCTTATAAGTGTCTGCAAATAACTTGATTCTCCCTCTCTATTCGAGCCATATCTACTACCGCTACCACTACTACATTTTCTAGAAAGTATTCTATAAAAGCAATGTTGCCAGAACACACAAAAATGTTTTATTATGACGATGAGATGATACTTTTCGGTTGTAAAGATTTGCATAAACCTGCAATATTATATATGGATTGGTGTGTACATTTGCGATGTGTGTGTGTGTGTGTGTGTGTGTGTGTGTGCGCATGTATGCATAGATAGAAGACTAAGTCAATGGAATACATGCACGCGCATTATACTCATGGGCTTCTCAAATACATAAACATACACACACAGGCACATTCATATATATATATATGCATGTATATATGTTTGTAAGAAATATATATTATTTATATGTTTCTTAAGACACCGTAAACTTCGGTTTTATGTTCGACAACAAAAAGCTTTAATCACACAAAATTTGCTTAAGTTGATAAAATAATTTGATTGTTGAGCTTTAACGAACATGTCTGCTTATGTTTCTAAATATATATATATATATATATATTCTTTTTTTTTGTTTTATATCTAAGATATTATAAATAACATCTGCATACATTATTAAAATTTTCATGGGTAACTTCATCATGCATCGACATGTATGTTACGCATATAAGCGTAAGTGCATAGATATGTGTATAACACATTAACACATGTTTCTTGAATTATATATATTTTGGTGAAGGTTAAATGCTTCTTCTAAAAAAAAAGTTTAGTTTAGCAACTTTCCTTACATCGTAGAGTAAATAAAACTTTATTCCCTTAACACTATTCTGTTTAGCTAATTAGAAGGTTAATAGTTATAAATTGCTAACAAAATGCTACATCATGTAGAAAATTTTATTCAAATTTATGTATCATCATTGTTTTCCATTGAAATCAATTTATTATCCCTACCAAAGAAACTGTGCATACTAGTTTAGCTATTCACATTGTAACATGTCTGTATGTCCATTTCGGGAAATATCAAATACTGCTGCTTCTGATAACGAAACATATTAGAAAATTATGTTTCGCTACGAGCGAGTCTTCTCCGAGTCCATTGCCGTTATCTTAAAAAAGAAGATAAAAATTTTTATTATTGAACCTTAAGCATGACGAACGGAACCACCATTTTTTTGCTTTTGAAAATAGAGTTGTTTTCAGTTTACGCTGTGCTATGAGCGTGTCCTTTGACTTACTTCGCCGGCCTTCAAAAGCAAACCGGCTGCAATCTGTATGTTTATCAAACCACGAAGAATGGCAGACGGAGAGACAGATATGCCTATATAGGCTTAGTATTAGATGCTGATCAAAACTACCTTTACTTGATATAGCCTTCGAAGCTTTTTTCTGCATATTGCAGGCGTTTCAGCAAAAGAATACAATTTCAATATTTTACAATATTGTGTGGGCATGGCCGATTGCTCTCATTCTTTCACAAAGGCTTTACAATCACCCATAAAATATACATACACATATGTGCAAACTTTTATAGCGTTATCTGTTTATGAGTAATGAGCAAAACACCAATTTTTTTTTTTTTTTTGCTTTTGAAAGCAAGTGCCTTCCCAGTTGACGCGGTACTGTAAGCGGCGCTTTCGATTGATTTGGTTTGGGATTAATTTCAATACCAATCTGCGTGCAAGAACTCCCAGTATTTTTGCCAAATTTGAAACTAACATCGCAAATCTTACGTAGGTGTATAGGAGGACAGACGGACAGGATTAAATCGATTCTCAATTTGATTCTATGTATAAATTCATGGCGTTCCTGAAATCTCCCTCTGCATGTATGTATAGTAAAAATCTAGAACGGACAAAATTACGATGCAAAACCATTCTATAAATTTTCCTATATCGTAAACTTTACTTTGATACGCTAGATGCGAAAACGTGCCAAGTCGTGCTACTGACATCTCTAAATAAAAAAAAACTGCTTATTTTCATATATTTGCTTGACGTAGAGGTTGCGAAAAAGTTTTTAATCTTCCCATTAATATCTCTAAATAGAAAACCTTGTCATGCTCATATATTTGTTTCATATCGTAGTCGGGAGGACTTATAAAGTTCCCCAAAATTGTTCCTTAAATAAAAAATTTGGTTATTGACAAGCATTTCCCTAATAAGGAAGTTGCTAAACTGACCCATGGCTTCCAATTGGTCCTCCTACATGTCTTACTGTTCTACATAATTTACGGTTTAAATAATCTCGTTGATATTCCTTCAGCTTTTCCATTAATACCTATAAATATCAAACCTTGTTAGCGTCACAAGCATATACTTCATATGCTTGGTGACAAAAGAGCCTAAAGAGACTCAATGATTGAAAATTTTGTTAAGTTTATCTATTTACTTCATATGCTGACAGCGAAAACGACCTGAATTGTTTCATTGATAAGGAATTTCCAGTTCGTTAGTTGTGCTCAAAATTCCTTGCACGTCTTAATTGATTTCCACACATTAAAAAGGAAAGGAAACACGCTTAGAATAGTTCAAAAACTTAAGCAATTAGGGAGGAAAACTACACAAGATATTGATTCGAGCTAAACAGATCTTTCTTAAAGTTTGTAGTGACCACCGACGGAAATAAGGGAAACGGTTTGTATACCACACACCCGAACTTCAGCCATACCCAAAATTTCATTATTGTGCGAATATAGGTCTTTTTTGAATATAAGGCACGCTTTCTTTACGCCCAAAGGTCAATTTTGCTTATTTAGAAAGTTATTTAATCCAAGCTGCAGCCCACATGCACGAAACATGGGCCCGAATAGATTCATTAATTTTGTAATAAATTTTAATAATTTCTGGTGGCTGTAAAGTTGTGTATTCTTCCAAGCAATATTGAACACAAATACTAATTTTGGAAGGCATCTGAGAAGACAAAAAACAAAGACCGTATGACTTTCAAAAACAAAGCCTTCAGTTTGATATCCATATCCAAAATTCTTCCTCTACCTTTAGTACTCTTTCTCTCCCTCTCTCTCTCTTTCTCTCTTTCTATCTCTCTCTCACTCTCATTCACTCACTCACTCACTCTGTCTTTCTCTCTCTCTCTCTGTCTTTCTCTCTCTCTCTCTGTCTTTCTCTCTCTCTCTGTCTTTCTCTCTCTCTCTCTGTCTTTCTCTCTCTCTCTCTCTCTCTCTCTCTATCTCACTCACTCACTCACTGTCACACACTCTCTCTCTGTCTGTCTCTCTCTCTCTCTCTCTCTCTCTCTCTCTCTATCTCCCTCTCTCTTTCTCTCTGTCTATCTCTCTCTATCTCACTCACTCACTCACTCTCACACACTCTCTCTCTGTCTGTATCTCTCTCTCTCTCTCTCGCTATCCCTTTCTCTGCATCCCTTTACTTTTTTCTCACCCTCCGTCCCTCTTTCGCTCTATCACTTACTTGATGACCCTGTCAAGTCTTACTATCCACACCGGGTATAAAATATTATTACCCACCTCGAATCACTTACTGTTTTCGGGTCGTCTTCAATTTTGCGCATATAATTATTTTTTAGTTTTACCTTTTCCATTAACTAGAGTGCATACATAACTTTTCAAAGTTATTGTTAAAAAGCAGTAGGCTTGCCTTTCGAAATATCGATTGCAATTTAGTTTAATTTTAGATTTTTTTTTTTAAGTGTTTTATACAGTTTTTTATTTCTTCATTTAAAATAATTTTTATCGATATAAATCTCAACCGCATTGAGAAAATTAAATATTATAATATTTTTATTTCTCATTCTATGCAATTTTGTTAAGATTAGCGTATAAATTTAAATTGACAAGAGTCTTTAGAAGTGTTTGGAATCATTGAGATTCATTCACATTCATTCTTACATATATAAAGTGCTTGTTTACTGTTACAATATTTCTCTAAAGCTAAAGCAGCTTTATGTTCATCTATGAAAACCACTTGCACATTCAGATATGTGTGTGAGTGTGTGTGTGTGTGGTAGTAAATGTACTTACATATGTATGATATGTTTATATAAATATCAACACATATTTATATATGGAAATTTATATAAATATATATATATATAAATATATATATATATATATATGTACGCATGTATGTATATTTACATATACATTTACAAGACCGATTGCAGATAGATATGGCATTTTAAATCTGTCACCTAGGGTTTATTGGATTTGCCAAATGTTTGTAACGGTGTAAAAATATGGCTTAAACGGATGTTCATAAAATATATCCTTAATAATCCTTTTACGGGTTAGGTTCAAAAATCAGTTAAACTGGGAAACAAGTGAGGCGAAGTCTCTTCATTTTCTGACAAAATGCTGCCATTTCATCTGAAATAAAGATGATCGGAAATCTATACGATATACAATGGATAGATAAATATATCGACCCAGTCGCTTTTGACTTTATCTACAAATTAAATATCGTATAGCGTACATATTGGGACTTATGACTAGGTTCAAATATTCGCTAAACCGGAAAACAAGACGAGGTATTAGGTTTTCTCAATTTCTGACAAAATGCTGCCATTTCGTCTCAAACAAAGATGATTTGAAATTTTTACGATATACGATGGACGGACAGATGTATTGAGAAAACGACTTTTGACTTTTTGGGGACTGATGATAGGTATTAATATATTCGGCCTAAATCCATTCAACTTCATTCTTTTTCTTTTCTTTACATAAAGCAAACTCACTCAAGGATAAGAGAGAGAAATGAAAAGCCAAACAATATAGAATAAAAATATAAACGCTTGTATGTGTAATTTAAAAAAAAAAAAAAAAAAAAAAAATTTATTACATAAATCAAATAAATTGAAAGAACATTCATTTTAAATATTTTATAGCTGAACACATCAGCAATGCGTATGGAAATTGGAGATTGGTTAGAGATTTGAAGAAGACTTGGTTTATTGGCTGCTTCATTCTACGCTTTTCTAGGCTAAGGAAACGCAGAAAATGAAAAAAACAAGAAAACCCATTCATATGAAGATAGAAGAATTGTTGGCGGGTTTCTAAAGGATTAAAGTGAAATAATTTCAATTCAAGTTGTTGGTGGTTTCTTTTTTTTTTTGTTTTTTTGTTCGTTTTCTTTAAGTGTATATGTGTGTCAGATACAGTGCCGTAGAATGTCCATAAACGGAAGAAGGGTCTTTCCATTATTATTAAACTTTGTAATTCAGATTTGCTTGCTTATGCTGTATTGAGTATTGAAAAGTAGTACCATTAATTTTTGGGAAGATTCAGTTGGGCCACTGGTCTCTCGCACACTTTCACATACCATAATCTATTCTCTATATAGTCTAGTGGTGGTTTTGCAAATTATAAATGTATGAGCTTATAAAATACGTTTGATTGTATGTACTTATATATATATGTATATACATGTGTGTCTATGTGTGTGTGTCTATGCGTATTTATATATGTGTATGCGTATTCATGGGTGTGCGTAGAATTGCTCGTATATGCGAGTAAATATTTGCAAATAAATTGTGTTTAAAATGGCACAACAGTGGCAACGCAAACAACACACAACTTATGTACAATTTGTGTGCTTATGTACAAACAAATACGTATTTACACAAACATACATACATACATACATACATAGCAAACTCTCTAAGCTACTATCTAAACTAATAAAAAAAAAAAAAAAAAAAAAAAAAAAAAAAAAAAAAGAAAAAAGAAATTCTGGAAGAAGCAGAAAAGAAAAAATGCCAGAATATAACAAGTTGCGTCCTGGCAACTCGGAATTGAGTTAAGTTTTGAATATTGAAGCTTCAAAAATTTATGGCAATTTAAGCCTTAGAAATATTTTCAGACAATTTAACAATAAACTCATATTTGCCATAGAAAGAATATAAATAAAAAGAAGCAGCAGGAAAAAGCAAAAAAAAAAAAAATTTATATATATATCATAAATAAATAACCAATATATACGCACTGTAAGTAGTTTATGAACACACAAACGCACAGGCAGTTACACATAAAAAGACTTAAAAAGACCTATGAGAAGACCACCCTGGCCTGAAGAAAAAAAAAAAAATGAAGCCAAACGATAAAATGGACATGAAAGACATTCAGACAACTGAACAAATGGCCAGAGCGACAAACAAGTTAGTCAGTCAGTTAGTCAGTCAGTCAGTCAGTGAGTCAGTCAATGAATGAGCGAGTGAGTGAGTCAAATAATCAGCTAAACCTTTTCGAAAATAAACAGAAACAACGGAAAATTTTACAGCACTCGTGCAATGCAATGTTAGAGTAGACCAATTTTATGGCACTAACAGTAAATAAGTATCGCAACAATGAATGGAATGGTGAAAGGGTGAGGGAGAGACTCAGCGAAAGGAACTGCGAGAGAGAGAGAGAGAGAGAGAGAAGGGTAGGGAAAGCGAGAACGGGAAAGGAGGTGTGAGAAAAAGAAGCAAGCGATGAGAAAGTGTGAAAAACATGGAGTGAGAAAATATTATTTCTTAAGTTTTGTTTCGATATCATAAAAAAGAAAGAAAAAAAAATCCTTTTTTTTTTCTTTCTTTTGAATATTTATTGTTGTTTGCTGTTATTAAACTGCGTACACATAAATAAATTATCCAGAAGAGAAGAGAAGAGAAAAAATCCTTGAGTGAAAAAAAAAGACTTTGTTTAACGCCCTTTCTTCCACTGTTCCGTACACACCAATAGGAATTTGCTACAACCGCTGGCCGCCTATAGCTCTGTCGAAGCGAAAAAAATGAATGTAGACTTTAAATGAAGATATTTATGAATGTCTGCAGCGTTGTAATAGACATACAGATTAAACTGAAAGTTTTTTAAAGATCTTAAAAAGATAACACAAACTTTTATGCCCCAAAAGATGGAGAGATTACAAGAGAATCGATAACAAGTTTGGAAAGAATTGAAAGATTACAAAACATTTTAATCTCAGGTGTAAGATTTTGGATGCAAGAGAATGCATAAAAACTTATCAGCTCTGCGTCTTTATTTATGTACACATAGTTTTGGTTTTTCGGTCAGCATGTGGTACTTTAACCTAAAGGAGACAAACTTTTCACTACATATCGATATTCTGATGTTACTGCTATATTATATGAACGATCCTCATTTGGCATATCGTATATCCATCTGTGATATATGAAAGGATATCGACCTGGTCGAACTGATACACGCCCTGATGACCCTTCGAACGATTTTATGCCTTTGAGGCTACTGCACCGCCATCACATAAGGATTCAGTTTTACTAGAAGCCATTAGACGGAAAGGCCCGTCCGATTCAAAGTTTTCACACCAATTTCGAATGTCGAAATATTATTACTGAGCAACTTTCGTCAGGAAATTTTGAAAATTGTAATTTAGCGCGACTTCTGCGACTTTTTAAAATAAGGTGTTATATGGAAAGTTATCGAAAAACTGGACCGACTTGAACCATTTTCAATAGCAATTGTCCTCGGAATAAAGTATACCAACGTAGCATATTTCATTGAAATATCTCAAAAGTTATGACCTGTAGGTTGAACACAAAAATACACAAACAGACTAAGACGGACAGACGAACAGATAAGCTAAGACCGACCCAGAAAGTGATTCTGAGAAAAAAGTTTAAGAGTTTATATTAACCCTTGTAGACGTCGGTGCAAGCTTAATGTAGTCGGTACCGCAAGCGGTGTAGAGTATAACTATGAACCCATGATTATGTTTCGTGTAAACAAGAGAGAAAGTGTTTGGTTAAAGGACGATTATTGCCTCTTTGGTGTAAAGAAAACACATCTGATGTTCTTTAATGATTTTTACGTGCATAAAAACAAATATTGGGCATGGTTTATAGACTGAAAATGTTATTTTTGAACATAAAAATGGTATGGCAGTTATTTTCAGTGCAGTACGCTACAGAAACATGATCACTGATCTCATATGACAAATATCAGATACTTTCTATTTGGACGATATGTGGTTTTAAAAAGATGTTGCAACACGCCATACCATCTCGTGGCACCATCAATTTATTACAAGAAAAGTGCAACGACTATGCAGTCTCCAAAATTGCCTATGTAAGCTTGCCGCGAAGACCATCTGATATAACGCTCTTGGACTTTTTACTTTAAAGTTGTATTGGTTGATTGCTTTATCCCTATAAACCACGAATTCTCAATGACCTTAAAAAGGTGGCGAAAATATGGTTATAACATATACTTTATGTGCGTGACATTCGTACGTACGATGCTTGGCAAATGTGGGCGAAAAATATTCACTCGCTCTATATTACTGTCCAATATCGTATTTAAACCGGCGGATATTAATCGAATCGAACGAAGTCAACGCTTCTTTTTTTTTTTATACATTTTATTATTACATACATCTTGCGATATTGTGATTAAAGCTAAAGTGAATAATCGGACGATACTTTTACAAAGTAAAAGCATAAGTTTTCTTTTATATCATTATGTAAAGGCTTGGTATATATATATATATGTATATATATATATATATATATATATGTAA
The DNA here is from genome assembly GCA_000688735.1 of Glossina austeni. Classification (NCBI taxonomy): domain Eukaryota; kingdom Metazoa; phylum Arthropoda; class Insecta; order Diptera; family Glossinidae; genus Glossina; species Glossina austeni. The sequence goes on from KK502450.1 coordinate 640,651, forward strand.
AAAGGAAAGGATCCTTATATATAGCTACGATTTTTCCTATTTATTTATTTTTATTTTAATTTTTTATTTTCCTTTGTCCTGTTTAAAATAAGTGCCAATTTTTTTGGCAAAATTCATGGTAAAGTCACCAAAAATTTTGGCATATCCGTTTCATGGCTTTCACATGGCATATTCAGGCGAACACAGGAGATATATGCTTTTTCGCTTATGTATTTTATACGATAAATACATACATACATATATATACATACATACCTATATATATGTATATATGTATATATATGTGTGTGTGTACATATTACGAATACATAAAATTTTCCCATTTCAGGCTGGCTTGTTTATGTATACGTATTCTCATATTGGCCATACGGAGTATTTCCGTTGCGCTATATAGCCGCCTAACTGTTGTCAAGTCGTTACAATAAGGCTTTCTTGTTTCTCGCAATTTAAGCACTTTTTTTTATATTCTTCTTCTTCTTCTTCTTCTTCGTCTTTTTTACTTTTCATACTTCAAAGTCTTCTCTTTCGTTTATTAAAAGGAGGAGTTGTGTATATATTTTTTTATTATGTTAAGTTTTTTTCATATGCTTTCTATGTATATATATATATATATACATATATATATACATATATATATCGTGTTTTTATTTATTTAATTTATGTAAATATATATATATATAAATAATTTTTTTTGCCTTTAAAAAGTGTGAGAAAGAGAAAGAAAGAGAAAGTCCTTTCACATTTTATTCGAATATAAAAATTTTTACGCTAATGTTGCTCATATACTGTTTCTGTTAATGTGTGCGCATATATGTGTTACGAGTAGGTACGTATAAGTTTCTGCTTTAGTCTCTA
>KK502450.1:647367-690451 GCA_000688735.1 Glossina austeni
GAAATTCTTAATTTTTAAAATTTAAGTCTCGATACACGATTAAAAATGTAATTAAAGTCTTTTAGGATTATTTTCTTTGAAATTCATTTCCTTGAAACTTAGTTTATATATAACGAATCATATAGCCATAGAAATAAATTCGAAGACCAAAAAATGAAAGCACTGACACCTAAGGCTACCGGCCTTGCGGAAAACTCTACCGCACTTGAGATTCGAAAGCACGATAATCGAGTTGTAAGTCGAGATCCTTTGCCAATCAGTCCGAGTGGCCAAGCCCAGATTTTGGCCAAGGTCATATACACATACATATAAATATACATATGTCCTAAAACTTCAATTTAAAATGAATTCGAATTGAAATCGTATTCCAATTGAATTGGGATTGAATTCAAATTGAACTGAGAATTGATCTTGAATCGAAATTGAATTGAAATTAAATTTAAATTGGATTGACTTTAGATCTCTGTATCCGTTTGTATATAGGTTTTTATATAACATCTTTTTAGAAGGCATATCAAGGCCCAGATGAAGTAAAGTCTATTTTTATTATTTCCACTGAGAACTATTTTTACAACTTTACAACGCCGTCAAGGCTTATTCTACTTTTGAAAATAATATCTGCTTTAGATCATCAATCCATGGACTATAGGTTTCTGATATCGAGTTCACTTGAGATATATTTTTACACCTTTTTAAACTTAACTTCTTAGTTAAATGTGAAATTTCCCAAATATATGCATATGTATAGGTGTGACCCAAATAATAAATACCAATATGTCGAGAACTTGGATTTCCCAGAGATAAGCTCCTTACAATCGAGGGGAAAGGCCCAACTAAATCAATTCACAGAAACGTAGCAAAGGTCGCAAACTAAGCCAAGAGTGTACACATGATTACCATAAACCTAACCACACTCACACAGTAACTGAAAAGCTTCGATATAATTATAAGGATTCATATTTCGGGACGTTACAAATGGAATGATAAAATTAAGTCCCTGCTTTCGACATCGTTGAATAGGTGTAAAAATGCAAAATAATTTGAATGTTTTAGCTGTTGATTGTTAAGTAAAATGGGACTGGCTTTCGCACATTTGCACATTTGCACATCAGCATGTATGGAATATAAATACATTGTATATTTTGGATGCATATGAATTTTTTAACATTTGCTTGCGCATATTCGTGCATTATGTTGAAAACGCACATATGTACAAACATTCTTAATCCGTGTATTTGTCCAACATTCCGGGTAAGCTCACTGAAAGCAATTCATTACATACCATGCAATGAGTTTATAAATTTTGTAATGCTTTTCAGCCATATGTACGTATTATGAAATGAACATACGCGCATACCCCGAACAAATGTCAACATGAAGCACGCGTTCTTGCATATGGATATTTTGTTTAGTTTTTCATTGTAAAATGTAATAAATTTTTACCCAACAAATGCGTTTATAAATGTAATGCTGGATGCAAGGGTGTGAGCGTGGCGCGGCGCGACGCGGCGCGGTTGTTACATTCTCATGTTTTAAGCATGTAGTGATATTTTATTTTTTTTTTTTTTATTTTTTTTATTTGCAAGTAACGTTTCCCATAAGAGTGATGATTTTTATCGTTGACAGAGGACGTAAACAATTTATTAAAAAAAAAAAAAAAAAAAAAAAAAAACTTTGTTGCCACGTCAAAAATTTGATAACCACCCTACTGAAGGAAAGAGGTCTATTACATATATCATTGCTTTAAGAGTCGAATATGCTTTGGCGCCACAATGTTAATTAATCTCGTGATTGTAACTTGATTTAGTTGCTTGCGTCGTCTCGTCTTTTCTTCTGTCTTTTTGTGTTGCATTTTTACAACGCATGGAATCGTGAAATTTTATAAAGACAATTTGGTACTCAATGTATAATATATTCCACGATGCCAAGTTTTAAAAATAGGAACAGAATGGAAGGAAACACTAAGAACTGTGAAGTGAAGGAGAAGGAGAAGGAGAAGGAGATTTGCCTGTAATTTGAAACTTGAATATTAGACATGTTTTGTAAGAACGTGTAATTAAAACGACCCCAAACATGCTTTCGCCATATATGACTTACCAAGAAACCTAATAATTTTTATATGCCTACGGTTATCCAAAATTCGCACGTAAGCCAACATTGTTAACATAAAAAAATATTGTGCATATATTTTAGCTGTAACAAGCTACAAACTTCTTTCCCCCTTTTGAAAAGTTTTCTTCTTTTTTTCTTTTTTTTTTTTTTCTTCACATTATTATACAACAATAGCTACTTTGCACTCCATGCCTGACTGTTACAAATTTTCATTCATTTAATTTTATTATATAAATATATGAATTTATTATATCCAAGCGATTGCAATATGTACGCAATATTTCGCTTTAACACATACATATATATATATATATACATTTATATATATATTTATACGCCAGCACATATGTTTACGTTCATAACTACGTATGCATTTCATTAGTTTTGTTTGCAACATATTTTTTTTTTTTTCTCTTTTTTTTTTTTTACATATTTATAATTTCGTTATTGTTGTTACAATTGCTTTTCAAGTTTTATGGTTGAAAGTTTTTGCTCCTCTGAAAGGTAACAGATTCCAATAAATCATTTATACAACCAGTGAGTATTGATTTGATATATAATTTAAAAAAAAAAAAAAACGATTCCATGACATATATGAGGCCGCTGTCTGACCGTAAAGCACTGAACTGCTTTCACTAATTAACTAATAAAAGCGTTAATGGTTCTATTTAAAATCAACTTAGCTGGTGCGAAACAATTATAATGATAGGATCCATTATTGTGGTGTATTCTGTTCCAATAATGTGTGCTGTCGTTAATCAACTACACATCCATTAAGATCAGGAAAGACAATTCCTGTAGTGTAGCTTTCTCTGTATTCTCATTAGGCATCACGAAGGATAATACAGTGGAAGGGTAACAACCAAACAAAGAAACTTACAAAATAGACTCATAACGGTCGAAAGCCACCTAGGCCTGCTTATTGGTAACGCGGCCTTTTACCCTTTTCTCCTGTACCCCGTTTCCATTGCAATAATTGTCGATTGCTTTAAAATATCTACACGAATTCTACACGAATCTGGAAAAATCGTCTGTTTTTTTCACAAGCATTTGCTTGCCACATCTGCTTATACTTAAAGTAAAAGGTAAGAGAAAAAGTTCATACTTTTCGATACAGCCTTTTAGCATCACGTAACTTTCATAATTTTGTTACCTTATCGAAGTACTCTATAAAACTTTTAAGAGCTAATAGGTAACTGAAAGTGTTATTATTTTTACTCCAAAGGCGATAGAATCTTAAAAGGAAATTAGTGTAGCTATATCTATATCTATATACATGTCCAAAATGAGTTTGTACAGTATATGTGCCATTGTATACAATCGAAAGTATTCATGAAACCACGAAGTGAAACATATACCGAACCATTCTCAATAGTGTCCGCCCTTAGGCCAAAATATGTCGATTTATCAAATTTCATTAAAATACGATCTGAAACTTTACACAAGACGGACGGACAGAAAAGCTTAGATCGATTTAGGAAGTGATTCCAAATCGAACTGTGTTATAAAATGTGGGCTTATCTTACATTTCTCTGGGTATTGCATAAACTTAGTATGCCTTTATACCACAAATGATGTCAGGTAAAAATAAGAAATAAATACCTAACCAGTTAACTGCGTCGACCTCTTTTGTATACTCGTCAAAGGCAAAGGGGAAAGGGTAATATGAAATTAGATTGTAATGAAACGATTTGAAGAAATTAGAAAAACATTTTCTAAAATACATTTTCATAATGATAAATTTTTATAAGGAAATCCAACAAAGACGGATGGACGGATCATGACATATAAAAAACAGTTTCTAAAATACATTTTCATAATTATAAATTTTTATTAGGGAATCCAACAAAGACGGACGGACGGACAATGACATATATTCATCATAAACAGTTAACTGGTTCGAGTGCTAAGTTTGAATATCATTTATATACAAATCTTGCAAAACTTTCAAAAAATTGAGATTGAAGGCGATATTTGGTACTTATGTATGATTGGATTTTGCAGAAGAATGCGTCGATTAACGATAACAGTTCCAAATCAATTTCAATGATTTACTCGACAACCAAACTTATTGCCTAAATGGCTATACCAAAAAAAGCTGAATTGAGTCAAAGCTCTCTTTTGCTATGTTTTGATAGCAATGCTTCCGATTTTTAAAATCTTAACAAGCAAACAGAATAACGGAAATGATTAAAAAAAATGAAAATTTGGTTTTTATAAAAATACAAAGTTTACAACGCCTAACAAAATTAATGTGCCCTATGAGTAGATAGTAGAGCTTGCACAATGTAGCTGTGGAAGGCGGGAAAAAACTTTTTGAAATGAAAGAAGACATACACAATACAGCAATCGAAAGCGGAAAAATGTCTACGAAAGCACTTTTTTGGTATGAACGAATATAGCGCTTGAAATAAAAATGTAAATCTCAAAAAGATTTCCACAAAAGTTTTATTTTTAATATTAAAATTAATTGCAATTAGGTCTCATTAAAAACTTTTATGCATCGAACATAAATATAAGAACCAAAAATAGTAAAAATAGTCGAGCACGAACGACTTTTAAATGCCTTATACCGCTATGCATAATTCAATTTTTTATATATATTCACGATTAAATACAAAACATTTGCATACAAAGGCAAACTTTTCATATTTACATGCGAACGGGCCCAAAATATAACCTAACGTGGCCTACATTTCGGAAATTTAATTTTCTCACCATAAAATACTAAAATTTAGGCCATGTTCCCATAAAAGGGCTTAATTTTCAAGAAAGGAACTTTATCTTGGCTAACGTACAGCAGATAGACCTACTTGGTCCGAAATTACAGCAGTTAATTTTTATTTCAAACTCCGGTTATCTACCATATTAACGTTCATTATGAAGTATCGGAAATAAGGCCGTTTTGTTGTATATTAGGTCATATTAAAAATTCTCCGCGGTTTTTTGCACGGAGTAGTCTTGATGCCTACATACATCGGGCGACACTCACCTAATTGTGTCAAATGAACGTGTGCTTAAAAGGTGACATTTCAGTTTACATTTTTTGTGAAGATAGTTTTCTAATTCTTTGCTCGTGTAAAACATTATATTGATTTGCAAATGAGTGAAATATCTAAAGGAGGTACAAACGCTGAAGAGAAAAATTTGAAAGGGAGTGAAATATCTAAAGGAGATAAAAACGCTGAAGAAAAAAATTGTCAATTATACGGTGAAAATGCTGTACGTGAACGAAGTACCCAGGAGTGGTTTACTCGATTCCGTTACGGAACTTTCGATGTCAAAGATGCACCTCGCAGTCACTGAAAAAGCCAAAGAAATTTTGCAACTAGTGAAACACGCAAAGCTGTCAGGAAATAATGGAGACACTAAACTTCCATCACTCGGCAGTTTGGAATCCTATCAAAAGAGCAGGCTACAGGAGGAAGCTCGAAAACGTAGAAGAAAGCGCGGAGACTTTTTAATATGATCTAATCCTACCTAGACCTACCTTCCTTTGAAACCGTTATGTAGGAAGTAAAAAATCTCAAACAATTGGCCTATCCGTTCCAAATTTATCGTAGCAATTTCCTATGCCAATATATGATACAATTGTGTCACAGCAGTTTACTAAGCGAAAATATTATTACTCAGCCACTTTTCGCCAAAAAACGCAGAGTCTCCTCGTATAACGACTTTTTCAAAAAAAAAAAAAATGCATGCATTATATAACGAGTAGTCGTAAAATTGCTCCAATCCAATTCATGTTCACCTTTGAGCCGAAACAGTTCAGTGCATGTTAAATGTCCTTAAAATACAACAAAAATTGTGACCTATAACTTGAAGACAAAAATATCTAGACAAACATCAAAAAAACGGACAGTCGGACGGACGGCAGATTTCAACCGTTTAAAATGATAATTCTGACTAAATAGGTGTAATAAGTAGGGACGTCTATGACTAAATCGATCCAAATGGTAATTCTGACTCAATGGGTGTAATAAGTAGGGAAGTCTATGTTAAGTTCTTCTGGGTGCTACACATACATCGGTGCAAACTTACCTAATACACTCTGTGTGCCAAAGTAGTGTACGATATAAAAACAGAATTGATGGCTTTTATTGGTCCAGTATATCTAAATGCATTTTACTCTTTCTATGATTATTCCCAGTCTATCATCTCACAGATTAGCATTTTTAATATTCTCGNTTGTTGCAAAAAAGACCAGCCATAGCGGTCAACGAATAGAAAGCCATCCCCTCGGCCATGCATTTCAAGAGTTGTCAAGGATACACAGTTGCATCTCGAATGAGACGTTTTGCCGCACCCAGCCCTAGTGTCTCCCAATAACCATTTGTATGACATCGATGGAGCATAGCTTGGCTGGCACGCGATTTCGAAGAGCTGAAGAAGCGCAAAAATGGGTCGATAATTGGACCGCTGCCAAACCAGTAGCTTTCTTTCAACACGGCATGGGAAAAAGTTGTGGAGAATAATGGAAAATATTTTATATCAAATTTTCGCAATGTATGAATGAATGAAAAAGTGATCAAGATACATGCAAGCATTTAATATAGTAGATAATACAATTTACGTCATAGCTATTGCATAATATCAATATATAATATTATATATAATAGACAAAGTATAAGCATATGATAATGAAGCAAAGTTAAGCGGTGGAATAATAAATAAAATGAAACACTTTGGCATTGTATTTAATATTTCGTTACTAATTTGTTATTGTCTTTTTATACTATATATATATATAAAAAAATGCTTATATATTTTTGAAAAACTGTATCTGTATTAAATGTGTATTTTCATAAATCCGCTTATGTGGTAAGTTTTAAATGATTTTTTCTTGTTCGGCCATTAATGAGTTCTCATCAAAATTGCATTAAAATATGTTGCGTAACGCGAATGTAAACAAAATAACAAAATCCAATTAACTTAACCTCATAAGTTTGCCATAAACCATTTAAATATCGTTATCAATCGTTTACGATCCCCTTCTCTTACCACTTTTTTTTTTACATCATTTTCGTGGATTTTGAAACTTCATTTAAAATTTTGGTATTTTGCCCTCAATACCGTAACGTCAATAACTGTAAATTCCAAACAAAAATATACAATTTTTGTTTTTTTTGTTTTTCATTACAAACTTTATTTTATATATTAAGCCCAGCTTAAAACAAAGTTCATTCTTCGCTTCTCTTCTCGGTTTTTTTTTTTTCCACCCTAAATACCGTTAATGCGCAACAATAACAAATATTGGCTGAGTAGACAAGTATGTAAACATGTAAGCACATGGTCGACCGCATACGATAAATAAAAATTGTAGCCATAATAGTCGAGCTGCTGGCACACACGTTGTCATATAAAACTCATATGAGTTGTTTACAAATTTAGTCATTTAAGGATTCTCGGTTTCCGCTTTTACAGCCAAACACTTGCATGCATACGTAGCATAGGGCAATCGTGCGTAAAACAACCAACGGATTCTATGCTGCTTAACTAATAATGCGTAGCACACATAATTGTGTCCTAATGCTTTTTGTGTTATTATTATGTACACCGTTGTAGCTGTCAGGCTTCACATATAGCTTGCAATTTACAGAAGCCTAAGATATTGTGTGTCTGGCTTTGGGTGAAACCTGTAATACCCATCGCTTATGTTGTCTCATTTTATAGTATGCAGTGACATGATGATGAAAGTAAGCCAATGCGAATCATTTTTCTTCGAAAGTCATGTTGTGAACGTTGTTAACATTTTTTTTTTTTTTTTTAAATAATTTATTTTTAATTTTATATCTTGAAATTTATAATTTTTAAAATTTAAGTCTCGACACACGATTGAAAATGTAATTAAAGTCTTTCACGATTATTTTCTTTGAAATTCATTTCCTTGAAACTTAGTTTATATATAACGAATCATATAGCCATAGAAATAAATTCGAAGACCAAAAAATGAAAGCACTGACACCTAAGGCTACCGGCCTTGCGGAAAACTCTACCGCACTTGAGATTCGAAAGCACGATAATCGAGTTGTAAGTCGAGATCCTTTGCCAATCAGTCCGAGTGGCCAAGCCCAGATTTTGGCCAAGGTCATATACACATACATATAAATATACATATGTCCTAAAACTTCAATTTAAAATGAATTCGAATTGAAATCGTATTCCAATTGAATTGGGATTGAATTCAAATTGAACTGAGAATTGATCTTGAATCGAAATTGAATTGAAATTAAATTTAAATTGGATTGACTTTAGATCTCTGTATCCGTTTGTATATAGGTTTTTATATAACATCTTTTTAGAAGGCATATCAAGGCCCAGATGAAGTAAAGTCTATTTTTATTATTTCCACTGAGAACTATTTTTACAACTTTACAACGCCGTCAAGGCTTATTCTACTTTTGAAAATAATATCTGCTTTAGATCATCAATCCATGGACTATAGGTTTCTGATATCGAGTTCACTTGAGATATATTTTTACACCTTTTTAAACTTAACTTCTTAGTTAAATGTGAAATTTCCCAAATATATGCATATGTATAGGTGTGACCCAAATAATAAATACCAATATGTCGAGAACTTGGATTTCCCAGAGATAAGCTCCTTACAATCGAGGGGAAAGGCCCAACTAAATCAATTCACAGAAACGTAGCAAAGGTCGCAAACTAAGCCAAGAGTGTACACATGATTACCATAAACCTAACCACACTCACACAGTAACTGAAAAGCTTCGATATAATTATAAGGATTCATATTTCGGGACGTTACAAATGGAATGATAAAATTAAGTCCCTGCTTTCGACATCGTTGAATAGGTGTAAAAATGCAAAATAATTTGAATGTTTTAGCTGTTGATTGTTAAGTAAAATGGGACTGGCTTTCGCACATTTGCACATTTGCACATCAGCATGTATGGAATATAAATACATTGTATATTTTGGATGCATATGAATTTTTTAACATTTGCTTGCGCATATTCGTGCATTATGTTGAAAACGCACATATGTACAAACATTCTTAATCCGTGTATTTGTCCAACATTCCGGGTAAGCTCACTGAAAGCAATTCATTACATACCATGCAATGAGTTTATAAATTTTGTAATGCTTTTCAGCCATATGTACGTATTATGAAATGAACATACGCGCATACCCCGAACAAATGTCAACATGAAGCACGCGTTCTTGCATATGGATATTTTGTTTAGTTTTTCATTGTAAAATGTAATAAATTTTTACCCAACAAATGCGTTTATAAATGTAATGCTGGATGCAAGGGTGTGAGCGTGGCGCGGCGCGACGCGGCGCGGTTGTTACATTCTCATGTTTTAAGCATGTAGTGATATTTTATTTTTTTTTTTTTTATTTTTTTTATTTGCAAGTAACGTTTCCCATAAGAGTGATGATTTTTATCGTTGACAGAGGACGTAAACAATTTATTAAAAAAAAAAAAAAAAAAAAAAAAAAACTTTGTTGCCACGTCAAAAATTTGATAACCACCCTACTGAAGGAAAGAGGTCTATTACATATATCATTGCTTTAAGAGTCGAATATGCTTTGGCGCCACAATGTTAATTAATCTCGTGATTGTAACTTGATTTAGTTGCTTGCGTCGTCTCGTCTTTTCTTCTGTCTTTTTGTGTTGCATTTTTACAACGCATGGAATCGTGAAATTTTATAAAGACAATTTGGTACTCAATGTATAATATATTCCACGATGCCAAGTTTTAAAAATAGGAACAGAATGGAAGGAAACACTAAGAACTGTGAAGTGAAGGAGAAGGAGANAAAAAAAAAAAATAAATAAATAAATAAATAAAAAAAAAAAAAACTTTAACTAAATTTTCATAGTCGACCAAGACGCTATACAAAGCAGCAGCAAAGAGAAATTCAGCGCAAAAAGGGTGCAAAATGAAAACTCCAAAAAACCGAGACTTTATTTATTGAATAAATCCGCTTCTGACAAATTTCCTCCCAAAAACAAATAAACTGGCAATAAAAAAATTAACAAACTACAGTGAAATAAATGCATGAGTGGAAAACAGAAAGTTTATTTAGTTTGTTACGCTACACCAGGCAAAACGTTCATATTCAGAAATCAAGATGCAATCTGGATGGACTCTTACAAGCAATTTGTAGAAACACTGCACACACATAATAATAAATTGGAAATATTTCTTGATTCGTTATGTTCCCATTTGTTCTTTTATTATTATTTTTAAATTTTAATGTAAAATACTTAGACTACCTAGAGAGAGAGAGAGAAGAGAGAGCTCTTGCATAACTGAGAACAAAATTTTCCGAAATTTATTTTTGCATTAGTTTTTGCAAAGTTTCTCAGAATTATTCACACGCAATGCACAAAAGAATTTTTATATATTTTGTAACGTAAGATGTTCTTAGTGATTTTATGTTTTTATTCAACTTCTTTTGTGATTACGTTCGCATCACTCGATTGTGATTTTTATGTCAGCGTAGGTTTTATTTACAATTTTTAGGAGATCTTTTGAAAAATTATTTACAATAATTTCTACATACGAGACAATGACTTTTCTGGTCTTCAATTCAACTCTCTTGACTCGACTCACTTTGATTTGCACAGATATACTGATTATATATTTTTAGGTTAACGTAGGTTTTATTTACAATTTTTAGGAGATTCCTTGTAGAAATTATTTTTTGCGGGAACTTATATATACGAGACAATGACTTTTCTGGTCTTCTGATCCGTTTGAATATCGCGATTCAATTCTCTTGACTCGACTGACTTTGATTTGCACAGATATACTGATTATATATTTTTAGGTTAACGTTTGTTCTAGGTACAATTTTTAGGAGATCCTTTGTAGAAATTATTTACTTATATAAACGAGGCAATGACTTTTCTGGTCTTCTGATCCGTTTGAATATTACGATTCAACTCTCTTGACTCGACTGACTTTGATTTTCACAAATATACCGATTATATATTTTTAGGTTAACGTAGGTTTTAATTACAATTTTTAGGAGATCTCTTGTAGAAATTATTTACAGGAAGTTATGTATGCGGGACAATGACTTTTCTGGTCTTCTGATCCGTTTGAATATTGCGATTCAACTCTATTGACTCGACTGACTTTGATTTTCACAGATATACTGATTATATATTTTTAGGTTAACATAGGTTTTAGTTACAATTTTTAGGAGATCCCTTGTAGAAATTATTTTTGCAGAAACTTATATAGACGAGACAATGACTCTTCTGGTCCGTTTGAATATTACTATTCAACTCTCTTGACACGATTGATTTTGACTTTCTGCTTATGTATCCTTTTACAAGCAAGTCTTTCAGCGCTTTTTCCTATAAATGCTTCCCTTTTCTTGGAATTTGGTTTCTTAGAAAATCGGTTAGCTTTCATAAAAACTCAAATCAGATAAAATGTGGGATTTTCGTAACAATACGTTATTTACTCCTAGAAATGAAATTTTATTACTTACCTTCAGCTGTTCGCCGTAAATTTCATAAGACGCGCCCCTACTTCTTTCAGAAGCAATGCATTTCCTAATTCAATTTTCAATTCAAAGCAATGAGAACATGATTGCCTATGTTGCTAGCTATTCTGTTTAGTTTAATATACATTTGTTTATGTATAGTGCCGCGGCACATAGCGGCAATCGTAGTAACGTACGACAACAATTAAAATAAAAATGTAAATAGAAAAACCACACAAAACGCTTGTAAACTAAATATTTTATCCGCAGTTACAAATACGCTCATAAACTGAACTACGTATATACGGTGAAACTTACTCACTTAAATAAAATGCAAACTAATGATTAGAGAAATAAACTGAAGCTTAGAAAAGTGTGCAGAATTTATAGTTGATGAGTATACGCACTTCATATTGCATTCGCCGCACTTAATAAGCTGGTCATTAAAAGACTTTCCGCAGAAATAATTTTCGAGAAGTTAATCTTTCAAAGCGTCCTTTGAAATATGAATTCGTTGTGCGTTCTTTAAAGCGAAAATTACGAATTTTGAAAGTTAATTAGACCGATTTCCTGCAATGATATAATAGGCGACGGGTCGAGAAAGTGCACATGCAAAGTAGGGTGACATATTTGCAGATACGTCAGCGTCAGTATTTTTTTTTTTCTTTTTTTATATAGAAACGGAAAACTTACTGAAAGAGAATCGTAAAAAATATTTTATTGAAATTATTGTCCTTTAGTAACACATTTTCTTACCTCTCTGTCGAAATATGGAATCCTGGTCGCTTGAGTTTACGTATACGGGAATATCGTCGCAGGAATGGAAATTAGACGGACAATAAGTCATCGATTGAAACAGATATTAATTAAAGGTAGAAATGTCTGATAAATGCTAGCTGATGGTTAATAAATAAATAGAACGTTCAAGTCCAAGTCTACTAACTTTTTTCGGTAAAATAAAAAATCAATTTATAATGATTTTAAACCCTTTGCAATCGATTTCTTTTAAATGACCAGTGGAATCAAATTATTTGAAAATTTCTTTAGCGACACGCTCGTTGGGTTGAAGTAGTTCACAACATCCTCCCATCCATCGGATTTGCATAAAACTCTGGGTTGCCTGATATATTTGTCCTTACCGTCCATGCTAATGGGTTTCTTGACCTCAATAATGACATTCGAGTTTCGAAAGTTGCATCGCTTCGATTTCTAACCACCCATTACACCCAAGAAAAATAACGTTTTTTAGCGTAAAAGTCGACGTAGTGAAGATTCTTAAAAATTGTATTTTACGAACTTTAGCAAGATAAGGCTTGAAGCGACAAATTTTTTACATGGGGAAGTCGTAGTTCGCGGAAGATGTAGTAGCCATCTCTTAGAACGGCGCTAGCGTCTCATTACTCGGAGTTGCCTATGAAATTCTCTGAAAGACTCTGTCAGCCAACTTTATTTTCTATAATTTCCGGTTGGCTTATGACGAACACACTCGATTCAAAGCCCTCTGTGAATATAGCACATTTGGTTATTGTATTACTTATGTTGTTTGAAAAAATTGTTATTTAATCATAATTTATTATCTCTCTATCCTCAATGACCAGTCATTTAGGGCATGTCCCTTATATGGCTATAAACATGCTGAGGGTTAGGGAGAAAGCAGGAGTGGATTGGAAAGTAAATTGGAACATAGGCGGTATATGTCCGATTGGCAGGTGTTACCGATGGAGCATTCGCTGTAGCTAGGGCAGGCTATAATTAAAGTATCGTCTGCCATCCTGGAAAATGAACAACAATATATCGACCTGATAGTATTCCTTCTTTTCTGCTTAACTATTTTAGCAATATAACGGAAATTTGAGCGCAGACTTTTTTATTTCATTTTGGTAGCTTCTTACAAAGTTGTACTTTTGTGTTTTGTTGCATAATCATCTCATTTTTCTAACAGAGAATTGCGACGAAATAAGAAGGAGCGCACTAGCAGATGAAGAAGACAAACTGAAGCAGACAAAATTTCGTCGCTTCTTCTTTGGAATATTTCAAAATTTGATCTCTAAAAGAATAAAATAAAAGAATAAAATTTAATGCGCATTCCTTGTAGTATTAAAACTATATCAACCAAAGTTGTCCTGCATCACTGACGATGAATTTATGACGAAAATTTCCGTCTGTCCTTATATCATTGATAGCCAAAGCACTTAAATTCACGTTGACATGTTGCTTGTTAAGCTTAAGCTCGTTATTCCATACGTGAAGCTGCAAACTGCTGCCGGAAATACATACAATATATCTTTGTGTGATTACAAAGATGCTCAGTTTCTAAGAATAGCTCGCAACACATAAATTTCTAACATCGATATCAATTTTTTCGCTTGTCGATCGATCGATTATAGGTGCGAAGATTGATTATAAAGCGGGAAAAACTGTTGTGACCGAAAAAAAGTTTTCAAAAAAACTTTGGATAATCTGCAATAGTTACATGTTTCCATAATGAAATGTTAGACAGAAACCGAAAAGGGAAAAGTCCATGAGTCCAAGAACCAAATGATAAAATTAATCTATTAGTCAGTTCGATGAAAAGTCTATAAAGCATTAAATATCTACTCAAAGTTTTCGAATAAAGATTTCTTTCAGAGGGTGCAAGCAACGCAAGATACCAAAGGATATCTCAAATTTCAATATCATGTCTATCTGTAATATGGGCCCAATTTGAAGCTTCATAAGTTTTTTCATAACTTTTATCATATAGTGAAGAAAACTCGAAATATCGAAGTTTGTGTTGACGTTAGTTACGTAAGCCCGTAATGGATTAAACAAAATCGGCCTTCAACGATTATAGTTTTTCCAATTATTTGCTTTCATTTCATGCGGAATGTACACAACACAACACTTGTCAGGCCACTTTGTACTCCTTTCAGTTCATTTCTTTTTATTACTATTCGTGATTTGCTTCATCTAAATATTGATTGAAATTATTTGAAATATCTACATACATACAAAAACACTTCAATTAAAATACGTATGAATATGTTTGCTTTCTATATAAATGAACTTATCTTTTCTGTACATAACTATTGTTATGTTTATTTTTATATGTATTTAGGTTTGTTATCCCCTTGAACTATGCGCGAATACTAAAAATTTCGTATGATTTCTGTTTTTTTTTTCTTTGTCTTTTTTTTTTGTTGACCAATTCAACACAAATATTTTATGAACGTGTGTATACGCGAGTGTTTGTCTGTCTGTCTATGGAAGTGAAGGTGGCCGTGTATATATATGTGTGTAAGTGGCAATTTCCGAACTAGTTTCTATTTTCTATTTCTAAACTAAAGGGCAAATGGAGCGACGAATAAAATGAATTTAAAAATAAAAATCAATATAAAGCTTAGTGCAAACACAATCATCGAGATTATGTTATGTTATTTTATTTCGTTAATATTGAATCTTATATAAAATAAAAAAACATATTTAAAGCTACTTCAATCCTTTATAGTATTTTTCTTATTGTAGTGCAAGAATTTCTTATGAAAAAAAAATTTTTATTTTCTTTTTTTTTCAATTTAAAAATCCATTTAAATTCGAAAAGCCCTACTTTTCGAGCTTTGTGGTGAAACGATTTATATATCGCACACAATATCCCTTTAAATTCTTACTTATGAGGTAAAAAAATTGACTTGAAGAGATGAAACAATGGCAATAAGTAAGCGATTGGGAAATCCTTGTCTTTTATCAAAGTTCAGATAGAAATTTAATCACTCGGAGACGCTAAGCGGTAATTCTTTGCTTTTTTTTTTAACATTCCAATCGCTTACATGTAAAATGATGATGATCAGAAAGAAGTAAGAGAAGATAGAGAATGGCTGCAGCTAAGTGGAACTGTGTCCAGTGTTAATGTCGTTATCGATTGAGCACTTCTTGAGCTTAACCCAAATGCATTCAAATCGCATTGAGATTTGAGCCCGCGAACACCAACTTTATAATTCCCGATATTTATCTACTTTAATATGTAGTAACCGGATTGTTAACCAATATAATGAGAAAAAAAAATTGAAATCCTAGGAAAGTGTAGTGTGAAAGATGGTCTTATGTCCATCAAGGAAGCAACTTCTTAATTATTCTTATTGTTACTGTTGTTGTCTTTTCAAGTAAGCATATATATATATATAAATGCGACATATTTCGTTCGGTCAAGAAAAATTGATAGATATTTTATAACTATTTTAGTATTATTGATGATTATCAGCAACTCAAGCTAACTTGATTTTCATGTCATATAGTCTCTACATATATACTTATAACGAAATTTCAAAATAGAGTATTATGTGGCCCATGGTCGAAAAAGTGATTCGATCTGAGTCATTTTCAAAGCGTTCGTCCTTGGGTCAAACGACATCATTGTACCAAATTTCATCAAAATATATCAAGAATTGCGACTTGTAGCTTGAACACAAATTTACATGGACAGACGGACAGACAAGCTTAGATTAATTCGAACTATGATCCTGAATGGATCGGTATAATAAAAAGTAGCTCAATCTGAAGTCCTTCTGCGTGTTACATACGTCTGCTCTAGCTTAATACACCCTGTACTTGCATCTTTTGTAAGGTATACAAAGTAATATAGGACCGTTTTATTAAGGAACTTATTTAGAATGTATTTTCTTGAAAAATCCTATGGCGCATAACCATGAATTCAATATCTAATCTAGTGAATAAAAGAATGCAAATAATCCGCTAAGAACCACTCCATGCATTAAAAATCAATATAATGTAATTTTTTTTTCACCAACTTTTTTATTGAAATTTTTCCACAACTTGCTTAGTGAATATAGAGTCAAGCAATTCTGCATTGAAATTGCAGTCTACGAAGTTTGAAACTAAAGTCTACGGAAGCTACAATGTTCACTTTGGCACAAATATCTGGGCATAAAGAACATTTTCAGAGTATTGTAGAAAATTTGTTTCGTTTCTTTGATATTAAGTTAGCTGGGCTTTGTCATGTTGTCATTAGAAGTGTTTGTTGATTAAAGTCGAATTGTTTTTCGATTCGTTTTTATACATGACCAGAAATTGAACTCCAATGATAAGTTTTTTGTGTTTTTTGTTTTTTTGTTTTTATGTTTTCTTGTAATTGGCAACGAATTCATTTTAAAGTTTTTTTAAAAATAATTTTACTTTAAATTGGTTCTGAATTATTCAACATTTAACCTATACTTATAAGCCAGATATCACTGTTTTAAAAGCACTTTATGTTTTCATGTATGTATTCATGTACATTTATGTACATGAAATATATGTGAACTATGTACAGAAGTACATAAATTTAATGCGTAAAAGTATTATTTTTTGAAATGAGCAATAAATGAAAACGAAGCTGCCATTAAGCGCATTAACAGAAGCTTGCCAAAATCCTGCCTAAGAGCAGCGTATTTTTTATTTACTTTTTTTATTATACGCTTACATATACGCTTGTCATCGAAGCATTAAATGCATGTAAAGTTTCTCATTTCATAGGTAACGCAGTTCAATGACCATACATGAAGCCAGGCTTTATGATTTGCTTTGAATCACAAAAATCAGACACGATCTCTTGTCCTCTTGTTGGAATTGTGTAATGATAGCTGTTATTAGCCAAACCGTGTCTGTTGCACTATGAGAGCGAAGAAAAGCTCATTTCTGCTACTCCAAAATTGAAGTTAAAATATTCGTAATGGCGTGAAAGTCTTCTCTTTCTGTTATCGGGAATTTTCTAGAATACGTCGAGATTTCATTTGCTTCGTACTTTTTCTAGAATGCCGGCAAATCTAGATAATTAGCTGAGTCAGAGACTCGTTGTTTTTCGAAATTCCTTTCTTTCTCCTATCCCGCTTTCACTCTCTGTTTCTCCCTCTCTTTTTTCTCCTTTCTCGTTTATTTTTTTTTGACGTTCTTTAAGTAAGTGGGGTTAGAGTTGATGACTTTTTTATATTAGGAACTATTCCTAATACAATTCCTAATAAAAACAAAAGATTTCATTGTAAGTCCAATTTTGGCAGAAGTGAGTCCACGGGTTATTATCTAAATTTAGTTTAAACTTTAGTGTCAACAGTCTTCTAGACCCAACGTTAGCAAAGCTGCCTTCCGCAAGGCAGCAAGATTTTGTAATTCGTTTGCTTATTGCCGGCCAACCACTGCCGAGCTGCAATACCAAGAAAATTTGAAAAGTTCACTTGCATCTATTCCTATAACTAAAGAAGAAATTTGAAAATTTACTAACTTAAGCATATTTCCTAGCGATGGCTCTAAACTTCGTGGCTAAGTTAAGGAAAAAATCCCTCCTCCTCCAGTCTACGATATAAACGGGCTAAGAACTTATTAGACCTCTTATTTAAGCGTAATTTTCTCCGTCTGCTACAATTATGCTTAAGGCAAGCACAAGCAACTTAAAATAAAGTCAACCATGACGTCACTAAAACAAAAGCGTGTCACATTATACGGATATCTGGAGAATAAACGCATGAAGTTTCGAATTAGAATAACAGCCTAAGACATTATGAAATACATGCGGGATACAAACGGAATGAATAATTAATGGGGGATTGAGAGATGAATGCAGTTTCCAGTTAGGTGTGTGTGTGTGTGTAATGATAGTAATGAGTATCAAAACATGTCGGCTCAAATTCTATAAATTTTAGTCTTTTGTTTTATCGCAAAAAACTATAATTGTCAACACTTGCACTTAAATTGTAGACACACACACACACACACACACGCACACATACATATTTATTTAACAAAAATTCATTAAATTTATGAAAAAATAAAGTTGCGTATACTTAATGGGTTTAAGAAATGAAAAAAAAAAGGAAAAAAAAAAGGAAAACAAAAAGTAAAAAATTACGCATATACTGGGTGATACTGCAATTCCTGCCGTAAAATACAAAGAAAGAAAAAAAATTGCGAAAAAAAATATTTACACTTTAAAACAACAACAATAAGCAAAAAAAAAAAAAAAAAAAAAAACCAAAGGAAAATGAAAAACTCAGCGAAATGAAATGAAACTAAAGTAGAAATAAAATAGAAACACATACACAATTATGGATGTAAGCATTATTGTTCCTATTCTAGCTAGCTAGGCATCATCCAGGGATCTCTTTAATGGGGAGTTTCTGGTTTTTGTTTCGTGTCTACGTACACACAGGCATAAGCATCTTAGTATGTATGCAAAATGTATCTTCTCATCCGCTTTATGCAAACGGTATGAGTTTGACACATGCACACACATAAACCAGTCACGTAAATTTATACATATATATATGTATATGTATAAGTAAATATGTATGAATATAAACGCATATATAAACATAGATGCACATATATATATATATATATAAATGTATATAAATGTATGCATGAATGTAACTATAAGTTTAGTATGCTCTCGTGTAAATATTACAGAGCTAAGCATTAGGTGAGTGCAAAATATTTTATAGTTTTTAAGCTCTTGTATATATATATACATATATAGGGAAAAATGTATGTGTGCTTACATGAGTTTATAGAAATGTAACTTTACTTTTTTTTTATTTTTTTTTTTCATTTAGAATGGATATGTGTTAGAGGATGTGTGATTTAATGTAAGCATAAGTAAAATGAGAAATGAACAGCGACGGTAAACCGTATAGTTGTCACAAAAATTCGCTTGAAATTTTATAAGTATATATTCTCGTGCTTTGTATGTATGTGTGCGTGTATGAGTTATATGTATTATGTATCTTTGCATATAATTTTTTTTTTTTTTGCTTTTGCGAATTTGTGTTTGTTCCTGATGGTTGTAGCAATAAAATCTGAACTTGTGTTCTCTTGCCAGATAAACATGACAACAATAATATGCGAAATCGTACATTTTTGTTTCTATTGTATGTTGTTTTTGTTATTATTATTATGATTATTATTATTATTATTATGTTTGTTGTTGTTATTATTATTCATACGAAACAACAATGTACGACGATATTACTTGTGTGCAAGTCGAAATGAAAATATTTATATAGTTTTACTACTACTAGTGTCTTTTTTACGTTCGCCTTTTTTTTTTTCTTTTTCTTTTTCTTTATTTTTATTATTATTTTTTTTTATTATTTTTTTTTTTTTAATTTTTGTTAAGCGGTTTTTTGCTGTTTGAACATCAGAGCTTAGCTGTAATGATAAATGGTAGTTGTGTTGTTGTTTTTTACCTCGCACATGCACCGACACATGAAAATGTTGTCTCTTCATTTCGGGTATACTACCAAACCGTGATTATGTTTCAACAACAAGTCACTAAAAATAAAGACTAAAAAAAAAAAAAAAAAAAAATTAAAACAAAAAAAAAATGGAAAAACCATAGAGAAACTTAGTTGCTGGTATATTACATTTAATTTGCATGAATATTGTTAAACATTCTTTATGTTGCATTTATGTACTTGGGAGAGCATCAAAGGGCAACAGTAAGCTCACACACTCACACTTGCAAATTGAGCTAAAGTATTGCCTTCGTATCTGGCAGCAAACTGTCCCCGTCACTAAATGTTTGCTTTTGTTTTTGTCTTTGTCTTTCCCTTTTTTGTTTTATTATCGTCCAGACTCTTTTTTTATATGTTAGTTATGTCCTATAATTTAAAACTTTAACCAACCACGACACATGCACACATAAACATGCCTACATAATTATCCCATCTTATGCCGCTACACCACCGTTCACCAGAATTTGTTGTTGTTGATGTTGAAAAGAAAACAAAATTAAAAAACCGCAAACGAAGTGATTGCATTAAAGTTCTCTACAACATGTTGTGTGTATTTTGCAATTGTAATTATAATGATCATCAACTTCTTTATAGCAAATTGAATTGAATTTAAGTTTTCCCACTGCATTTCACTACGAAGCACAGTATAGTTTACTAAATGACTTTTAAAATCAATGCTCCGTGCCATTTGATCGTATAGTCATCGTATATGGATAGTTAAGATTAGTCTTATCATGATCTAGTACCTTAAGGAAATTTTCGACAAAATGAAAGAAGTCATAAAATATTGATGAAAATCTTGGCTCTTCTTATTAATCTATACGTAAAAAGTAAAAACACTATAGTGGATTACAATCCACCATCGAACCACTTTGCTTAATATAGTCATTCGTATCACCATTTTCAAAATAGGGTGTCAGGTAGAAAGTGGTCCGCCCGATCCGAACTATTTTCAATAGCGTTCGTCCTTGGGCCAAAACATGTCGGTGTGAAAAATGTCGTCCTAATTGCAATTTGTATTATGTTGAAAACAAGACGAATGCACGGGCTGATGGACGGACGGGCAGACAAACACAAAAGCATAAGTCGATTCAGAAAGTAATCCTACTTGATCGATACTATGAAAGGTGAATCTACCCCAAGTCCCCTGCATACATCCGCTTAAACTTGATATACCCTTGTACCGCAAATGGTGTAGGGTATAAAAATATATGTATATATATATACAAAGAGTCGTATCCAAATTTAAGAATTGAAAGAAAGGGACCGTAGAGAAAATAAGTACGACTATTGTGGTCGGGAAAAGTCGACATTTAGATGCCCTACACAGTTCTTCATTTATTTTCGTGATGAGAGGCCAAAAATTGTATCTTCTTTCTTTCCATAGGCATACTTTTACTAGGGGATCCTCTATGCAAAGAGGCGCAAAGGTATTCTAAGTGTAACAAAATTAATCTTTTTGCCGAAGGTTTTATTAATGTTTGTCATAAAATTTTAAATATTACACTTTGCTGCCCTAGAAAAGTTTGATGAGTATTCTTATAAAGGATAGCATTCGAAAAATAGACCAATGTGGTCCCAATTTAGTTTTTTAAAGCTATATATCAAGTCATTATTCTGACAAATGTTTTTATAAACCGCTAATCCAAAGTTTTATTATAATTTTCACCCATTGTTAGGGCATTAAGTTTATATAATAACTTTGAGCGATCTTTACGGAATACCCAAAACGACTTAAGAGAGGTCTTCTTTTGATCATAGCAATTGATTCAGAATCATATTCTGAACAGAGAAAAGCTTGTCTGTCTATCTGTCTGTCTGTCCACATCTGATTTCCGAGCATATATTTTTGCATTCAGCCTACAGGTCGCAATTTTCAAGATATTTTAATGAAATTTAAGACACTGGCGTTTTGGGGGCCAAGGACGAATTTTCTTTAATAATAAAAATTGATTCGAAAACTCTTCGAATCGATGTATGCCTTTCGGTCCGTTTATCTATTTATTTTTGCACCTTTAGAGGCGAAAACACTTATTCTTGACCCCTCGTTTATGAAATGGACACAATTTCAAAAATCTATTAAAACTTTTGAACAACTTTCGCAAGTTAGTCATTTTTCCCCTACACAAAACAATATCATAGTCATTTCACTTGTATGACGCTATCAACAGAATGTGTTTTTTATCGATTTCTTACTAAAAATTAACTATTTTGGGAATTGTGTAAAAAAATAAATATTTACGATTTGTAAAAGTGTTTTCAAACAATTTATCGATCATTTCTCCCTTTTTTTATCGCTTGCTGAAACTGCTACTCACAAGCAAATATTACGATTTAAAATTGTTTTTGAGTCGATATCAAATTTTTTCATTAGCCATAAAATGGATTAAATTAATTAATAGGTTCGATATTAAATTTAGTATGAATTTTAATATTTAATAATTAGTATAGTAGGCGTGCAGCAGTGATTGAAAACAAATCAATTATAAACTAATGGTTGATAAAATTTTTCAACGAATTTTAATTGTTTACCTATTTAATGAGTATCGCTTCATATAATACGTACAATGCATATATAAATGGGAATGAATGTAACATGAATATTACATGCAAAGCAAATGCAGTAATAATTACTAAGATAAAAAATGGGATCAATTTATTTTGCAGTGATACCCTAAAGTCAAAGTAATAAAATGTATTTATTTTCATTGAGTTTATATTTTATTTATATTTGTTTACGTTGTTACGTTTATTGCGATATATTCAACCTGAGGTCATTGTACACCATGATGGAATCGGTATCATCCCAATTGGCAGATTCGCGGTCGGCTTACTGATTGTAATAATGAACGCCACAGAGTAAATTGAAATATTTAGCATGATATATATATACATATATATCATATATATATTTATATATATACATATATATATATACATATATATATACATATATATACATAGAAGCAAAAAGAGTAATAAAACAAAACGAGTAAGAAAGTTATATTCGGCGAGGGCCGAATCTCGCATACCCACCACTATGCTGTTCACATTCTACTCTCCAAGTTCTTTTATTTGATACCCATATCGCTGGTATTTTTAAGAAAAAATTAATCGCGGTGTCTGTCCTATTCATTTCAGAATTAACCCATTTTGAGGACGATAATATATCTTCATTCGAGGAATGTCCAAAACAATTTTAAGCATTTGCGTGTTGTTTGCGTTATGATAAATAAGCATAAAACCTCAAGAAAGTGAGAAAAATAAATTTTAATCACTTGTAAATTTGTGTGGGCATGGCCGAATTTTTCCATTTTTGCACATAAGCAGTAGAGTATTTCGTAAATTGATGGGGAAAATTTCAACCTTTTAACTTTTACAACTTCTGAGTAATGAGCGAAACCCACAAATTTTTGTTAAGAAAAATGGAGTTTCATTCAGTTTATTCTCCACAGCGGGCTTTTGCCCTGACCCATTTGCCCGCTTTTTAGTACCAACTTGCGTTGAAAGATTTCCAATGTTTCTACCAAATTTGAAATCGATATCTTCATTTTTGCGAACAAGAGAGGACCAACAACAGACACCAGACGGACAGACATGGCTTAATCAATGCAAAATTCCACGCTAATCAACAATATGTATACTTTATATAGGGTCTCTAAAACTTTCTTTTGAGTGATACATACACTATGAAAAAAAACAAAATAAGTATACCCTCGTTCTACAGTGGTGGGTATAAAAACGATTTATTATTGTACTGCGTTACGGACACAAAATTTTCCCACATTTAGAGTAGAGAGGGGGTACAATACTCCATTTTCTACCATGAAGGCATTGTTCCGAGTTTCGGGTGAAAACATTTAGAAAAACCCGTGACGCTTATATGTATAGGCAGTAAAAAGCCCAACATATATATATACATATATATATACATATATATATACATATATATATACATATATATATCTTATGTATATATATATATATATATATATATGTATATATATACAAATATATATAAGATTTCTAAATCGTGCGTATGGATGTTTCAAAGGGAAGCAAAAAAACGTAATGCATCCTCATCCTTCAATGGTGAACGCAATACAATACGCAAAGTCCGAAATTTTCATTCGTAAAAAGACGCGTATGTATTAGGCATCCATGTAAGTTAATAGCTCTTCTTCTGCTTTTTTTTTGGGGGGAAATTTCGGTTTTAGTGTGAAAAGATGTTAGCAAATTCATTAGGCAGAGTATCACCCATCGCCAGCCTTTATTTCTCGCCGGACGACGAGTTCTGTGGTTTTTTAAACATTCTACAAAAAAACTGTGATTTTAGCTGTGATTATAAAATTCGAAGTCTGGTGGCGTAGAAAAGCAATAAATCATCGATTGATGCCAACGTTAATCACGGGAAACGATATCTGCTGAATACACAGCGGTACTTGTAGTACCACGAAACTCTTCTTAAGGGATTTTCCACGACCGCCTTCCTACTGAAAACCAACTTTATTGTAAGTTTTCGCATACTCAAGCTTGTTTTTGACCCGATTATATCAGTTATTGTTTATAGCGTTTCTTGATGAGCGATGATTTCGAAAGATGGAACCAACTCTTAATACAAGAAACACAGCTGATCATAACAAATCCTGTTAGTGTTTCCCTGAACTTTTGTTCCAATAAATGGCCAAGCGTTCCTGCAGATCAACTTACCATTTCTTCTCGTATATTGCAAAGGTTTTTCTTTTAATGCTTAGCTCTATTGGGTCATTGTCGATAGTAATCCCTAGTAATAGTTTTGTTTGATTTCAATTCATAATACACAGGACAACCAGCTGATTCTCACCCAAAACTAAATGCTTTGAATATTCGTTTCCATCATCGATGTTAACGGTTCCTTTGATCTGCCTCATGGTTATTTATGCTTTGAAAATGGTAACGCATTCATTCGTCGGGTTTCAGTAGCACTCTTGCTCGAATTAAGCACGAAAAGTAATGCTTTTGACAAGTGACCTTTTATGTGGACCGAACTCCATTTATTCGGGGCCCTTAAAATTTATGTTGAATACATTTGAACGCCATGAAACATTTTTGATTTGGTTAGGCCTTCAAAGTTTCCTTTTGCTCGCATTATACTGCAAGAGAGAGAGATAGAAGGATATTTAGGAAAAATTGTTGACTTTGGCTCATGGCCATCATGGCCATGCGGATGAGGATGTGTCAATACTAACTTTTCAATTGCTTTTCTCATTGATTATTGTTAACGACTGCGGCGGTTTATTTTAATTGCGCTGTTTTCTTTCCTTTGCCCAGAGAAACTCTTGAAACTATTTACATTTACAAAAAAACAAAACGAAACAAAAACTTCAAAGTAAAATGCATCAGAGATCTTTAATTTAACTATATATTCTATTCAAATGCATAAATGTTTTCGAAATCCTTTGCAAAATTCGACTTAAGCTTGAATGAAAATGAGGACAAACAATGACTTTCTTGAGCCATGATAAGCCTACAAAGTAAGCTGACGTGACATACAAGAATCTCTTGAATGCAATTCCACATAATTTATAAATACATAGGCGTATGTATATATATATGTATGTATGTATGTATGTATATGTGCTTTGATTCTCTAGTTACTTAAGGCAATTTAATTGAATCATTTCTTTCTTGATTATTCTATTGTACAATGTTGTTGTGCTCGTTGTTATTGCCTGATAAAAGCGTTATGGCAGATATTTTTTTTATTTTTTTACTTTTGTTATAAAATTCGTTTTCTGTTTTACTTTTTTTAATTTTCATTTGTTGTCATACGATTATATTATATATTGCGCAGTGCTTATAAAATTTTATATTTTGTATCGGCGGACATGCACCCATTCGCATTTGTATACATAGATTCATGTTCTAATTAGATTTATAAAATTTTATCGATTATATCCGCTTTTAATTGGAAAAAAATATATATTTATATGCATGCATACACATGTATGGATATGTAATTCTTTACAAAATACGCAATATATAGAGAGAAAAGAAAGGGAAGAAAGTGTAATCGATTTGAACCGACCGGTCTTGCTAACTGTATTTATTTATTTTTTTTTTTTGTTTTTGATAAAAGCATTTCGAAACGACAAAAATAAGCAAATTATTGCGAACCCTTGATATCCATCCGTCAATTAAAATGAATCCATAGAAAATTGCTAAGTGTTTCCAGTAATTACGAACGTGTTAATGGTTGAGCGGAATTGTTTTTATAATGACATTTAAAGCTTCCCAGGCCGATATTTATAACAATCTTCGCTTCAATAGCTTAACTTATACATGAGCTCTACTAATTTTTTATCCGCATAAGTAAACGAGTAGATTGGTTATAGCTATTGTGTGAGTGCTCAGTCTGTGAAGGCGTAGAACACTTACCAAAGTAGGCTTGTGCTGATGTAACTGTTTTAGAAAAAATACAAAACAAGAAGAAGAAGAAGATGAAATCATCGAAAGATGTGACATTTGTCTCTCAACAAATTTTTACCGAATGGAAACGCACCCAATAGGCTGCAATTACCACTTGCAACAACAACTTCCTCTTTCTTTACTTCTTTCGGTCCATCATCGTGTTACACGAACAGGAAACATACCCTGACATATAGGTGGTATTAAAAAAAAAACAAAGCAAGCGCGCACCACGATGATCGAAGGAACATAAGTTAATTACCAACGTCCGGGAAAAATTTCTCAGGGCTATCTGATTCCTATACCCTGTGAGAGCTCGGTTTATAAAACTTTCCGTAATCACAAATGAAGTTTCATCAGAGTTGGTAATCAAACTTTTTAATTCTATATATAAGCAAAGTATATACAAAGCAAAGTATAACCTCGACTTAGTATTTTCAAGCAAGTCAAGCAAGTGACTTAGTCGATCGGTAATATATTTAAGTCATCTTAAGCTTGCACACGCCTCTTTTATTATAAAAATATTATCAAGGGAATGTTATTCGCCACTTTTATAGATCGAGTTACGATTAACTCGTTATTATTTTAAAGCTTTCACGAGGTGTAAAGTAAAGCACTCTGTCGGAGTTGCGTAGCGATCTTTTCATTATACCTATTACAGACTTTATGCTACGACGCCGTGATCATCTTGAAAATTAGGAAATGAAATTTGAAATTAATTTGCCTAAGTGTTGCTTCTCGTTATTGTTGCTAGGATTGAATCTTCTTCTTTCTTATATAGAACCCTACATTGTAACTTAGTTAGGTTCACTTCGATAAGATAAACATTTATTAGCACATTCTGTGTTTTTCGTGATTTTGAAAATGGATTTATTTATGTAGCAGATTGGAAGTGTTTGTCTACTTGCTGTCCTTTTTACGTATTCTTAGTTTTTTAATAATGAAAAGTACGTTGTTAGACGGGACACTTCTTTTGATCTAACGACTTAGGTGAAGTGCATATGTACTAGGTTTTAGTTTTTCATCTGAATTTTTGGATTATTTAAGCAAAAAAGACAAACAGTTGAGTGGACAGAAAGATAACCTCTTGCTAAAATATCACAGTACTGTATGCCGAACAAGTATACGTATAATACATCACTCAGTAAGTCTTCTGCCTAGCACGTACATGGCAGTACTGTTTACAGATCCATATGATACCTGGATGGTGCCAACCCTTAAATTTCATGACAGTCCGGTGCTGTCGTAATTTTGAAAACAATGGAAAAATCGAAATTTCGTATGTGGATTAAAAGTTCTTTCTTGATGGGGAGAAATACGTTCACATTCAACGGAAGATAGAAAATATTATGGCGACCTTTGTCTGTCGAAAAAATTTGCTAATGATAACTAGAAATATACTAAAAATCACTCAGAAAACATAAAAAAAGAGAAAAAAATCTTTTTAGAACACCGAAAAGTGGTGTTGCCTGGAATAACTAACACCTTAGCAATATCAGAAGCGAGTATATTTATTCCCTTGCTCGAGGTGAGCATCGCGTTTGCTCACTTTCGACAACAAGGTGCTGATGAACGCTTCTAGGCGTTGTGTAGGCACAAAAGAAGGATTTTTGCTTTGCATTGTAGGACAATGGACGACGAAATCAGCTGACTCGGCAGCGTTGCATTCAAAGCTAGTAAAAACAGTAAATGGGAGTTTCTAAACTAACAGTGGAAATTTTTGTACGTACCATTCGAAGGTTGGCACTATCCAGAAATCATATGGATCTGTGAATAGTGTTGCCATATATGTGTCAGATCGGAGACTTATTGAGTGATGTGATACTTAATAAAGAAACAAAATGCCAGCTCTTGTAGATAATTTACATGAAATGATAAAAAATTTCAATAAAAATTTCAATGAAAGAAAGCCATCTTGCGAGTATTTTAAGAAAAAAGAAAAAACAGAAGACTTTTCGAAAGGTAAGGCAAACGAAGTCGTAAATTTAATAAATTCCAGTTACTAGTCGTTATGCGAGAAGACAGAAGATATGTTAACATGAAAATGAAATACATGCGAGTTGTGTACATACGCAAATTGAAAAACCACCACATACCGACAACAATTTGTTAAATGTTATAAGCGAACGCCAAGCGGCTGGTGAACGGATGAAGGAGAGATGCAAGGGGTAACTTAGACAAAACAAAACGCAAATTAATTGCGTACCTTGTCGTTCGCGTACTTTCTTTCATACGATATGCTACAAGAGAAGAAAAACTTTAGCAGACACCTGACCTAGGGAACGAATGTGTGCGAATGTACCCTTAGTGTAACGCCTTTGGTGTTTTAATCCCTCCCTTGCCAATGAAACCCAATTAGGATTTGTATTTCTTTTTATTTTTTTGTTGCTTTCCCTTATTTTTTTTTCTTTTTTTTTTTTTTTTTTATTTTTTTGTTGCTTTCCCTTATTTTTTTTTTTTTTTTTTTTTTTCTTTTTATAGTCGCCATGGACACCCTTAGGAAAAGGTATATATTAACTTTTTCATCACCTCTATAAAATGAAGGTATTTTTGATTAGCAAAGGTTTTGCGGATGGATTTAACCATTTCCATCTGTATGTCCGTCCATTGTTCTATTTCAGAGGTCAAGTGTTCAATCGCTTGCTTACTGGCTTATACTGCAGATTAGAAATTTGAGAGGAAAGAAAATTTTTTAACTTTAACTTTACGATCTGCAACTTTTAGTGTGCAGTTTAGTGGAAATATTAATCAACATCATGCCAATGTGGCCAGAGATCGATATCAACAATTAAAAAAGTAATCTCGCTTTGCATTTTTACACCGCCCGCTTGACGATGTGTATCCAAGATTCGGTTTAAAGTGACCGTAGCTGGCATTTCTAGGCGCAATTTTACTTTGAGAGTAGGTGTGCGAATGTCTGTTTACGAAAGTAACTGTAAGCGCTGTTATTTATGTGACAAAGCACGTATGATGATGACGATAATGATAATAATGATAATGATGATTACTGCTGCTACTACTACTACTACGACTACTACTACTAGTACTACTTATACGACTACTACCACTACTATAAAATAATGATGACTACGGTTGTATTTAAATGAAATTTGATGCTTTGTTAATTTTTTGGTCGCTTTTTTATTTGCTTTTTCATTACGTTGTTTTAAGTTATATTCTTATATATTTTCTCTCCATTTATATATAATATAAGGTTTGTTTTTAATGGGTTTCTCGCCTTCTACTGTTTACTCTCTTTGTCTCTTGTGGTTATATGCTTATTTTTCTTATTTTTCTTTTATGCATTGCATTGTAAGCGCGCGTGAATTTTTCTCCCTCTCTTTCTTTCTGTCCGTGTGTGCGTGCGTCTACTCTGCCTGTGTGTGTTTGCGTCTGTCTTTAGGTGTTTGTGTTTGTGTTTGTGTATGTTTCTGTGTGTTTGTGCGTGTGTGTGTGTGTGTTTGTGTGTGTTTGTGTGTGTTTGTGTGTGCACGCGTCCCTTTACAATGTTATGCACTTTCGGCATCACGTTTGCTTGCATTGTCTATAAAAATTGCCGTTAAATGCATTTTTTTCAGTTCATTAACCTCAATTTTTATCATTTGCTATTGGAGGCGTATTAAAAAGCATATACGTACTCAACCAGATGTACATATAAACACAACAAAACGAAATCCTCATGTCTATGTGCATATGGTTAAAATTGAACAGAGTAAACATTTCGCTTAAAGATACATTTACTCGTGGATTATTGTCATATTAAAAAAAAAAAACAAAAAAAATACTCACAGAAATTCGAACAGTAAATAATGTTGCTTGTAATAAATGTAACATTGGATCAGAGCGATCAAATGATTTGAAAAATAACTTGTCTGCAATACGTATCCAAAATTTTTGGAACAACATTTTTTTTTTTTCACTTGTTAGGAAAATCTTCTAAATTCTTTACAACTGTTTTGTTTACTTGAATGTGTAAAGTATTTTGAATTCGTCTATTCATGGAATACCTGTGCGTAACATCTTCTTCTTCTTCTTCTTCTTGTTTTTTTTTTTTTTGTTTGAAATTGTTTTGGTTTTCTTTTCGCCAGCGCAAAACCATAGTGTCGCACCATAAATGGCAATAATGAAATTTTAATCACTGGCAAATAGTTTCGGTACAAATTGTTGACCAAAGGTATTAAAATTGAATAAATATATTCCAAGCACATAACATATAGATTTTAATTTCGTCTGCACCAATGGCGAGAAATTTAATTAGAGTTTATTTCGTATTTATTGTTGAGAAAAAAAAAATAAATAAAAATTTCAGTAATACATGCAATTCCTCGCTTAGCATTCAGGATCATCCTTTACTTCGCATTAGTTTTTCAATCTGGCTGGCTGCTGGCAACGATGTTCTGCCATAAAGTAGCAACTTGGCTTAGTTTTTAGTGCTTCGCAGTTTATCTATTTAATGAAAGACTCTGTAAGGAATACAAGAGAGGCGTGATGTTTAATGAACAAAATTTGCTCGAGTAGCTTGTCAGCTTTCCTTAAACAAGGTATCATGTTGTTTGCGTGCATTTATCATACTATGACCTTTTCCTGTGAAAATACAATCTGCAAACTTAAGCCAGGGGTATAACTTGTCCCGCTGATATGTATAAAGCATAGATTTTGAGAGCTTCGTGGATAACGAGTTCTATGTCAAAAGAATGCCAAAAGAGGCCAACATAATTTTTGCCTTTGAAAGGAGACTTCTTTTGAAAAGTGAGGAGCGGCAGAAATTGCACCGGATGTACCATCGAAGGCGTAAACATCATGATTCTGTCCAGCCAAAGTGGAATATCTATGATAAGCACATGTCAAGTGATCAACTGGCTACAGTTTATCATGAGTTGTTCAAATCAAAGAAGATCGTTACTGAGTAATGCCGCCAACAATAACCGACGCAATCGATCGTTAAAGAAAAATTGCGAAAAGCTGCTTATGAAGTGAATTTTCAGCATGACTATCTTCAGCAGTAAAGTGTGGCCCTCTCCGCATTATATTTATGGGAAGTTTCTGCTGAGCCGCGCTTCAATTCTCACGAGAGTGTTAAAAAGAGAAGTGCTTTAATAGAATACCTATGAAAACTAGATGTCCTTTCGGCTTGGAATTTGAATTTTATCAGAAAGATAGCGACGAATAATACTTTCAGTTAAAACATTTTTTGCTTCTCTGGTTTTTAGGCTGCGTTTAGAGTGTGGGTAAGAAAAACCAACACAGCGATCCATTTGATCAATTTGAATCCTTGGAGCTTCTGGTGCTTCTACACCTTACTTCTGGCTTATCTCTGATTTATTGAGTAATCAGGGACTTTTCCCTTCCCTTACTTTCCCTACCCCTTACTTACCGTCTGTCTGTTTTAAATATTACGTATGTATATAATGAATTTATACGTGCAGTGTTCTTAGTGGACCGGCAAGTGCGTACATGGCACATGCGTAGGTCTTGTAAAAGTCCTTTCTAAGGTTTTTACTCTTTAGTAAGAAGAAGTAAGAAAGCAGTTGCACCCCTACATGTAATACAAGGTTGACGGTGTACTTATGCATGTGTCTGTACTTATGCGAATATGTCTGTACTATCGCAGTGCCCTCTATTTGAGGACTGACGGTCAACATATTCGTGTGATTGACTGGACGATCGGATGGGTGGAACTCCCCCTACTGCTCCTCTGTAAAGGAACTGCACGTTTCTTTACAAGTTCTTTAAGCCCATCTGATAATGTTTGTCTTAAAGTCAGGCTAGGGTTTCGATTACCGTGACTTTCTAAAATTCCAACCACTTTTTCCTTTACAAGTTATTTAAGCCCATCCGATATTGTTTGTCTTAAAGTCAGACTAGCGTTTCGATTACCGTGACTTTCTAAAATTCCAACCACTTTTTTCTTTACAAGTTCTTTAAGTCCTTTCGATAATGTTTGTCTTAAAGTCAGACTAGCGTTTTGATTACCGTGACTTTCTAAAATTCCAACCGCTGTTTTGTATGCCTCATGCACGAACTCGAAACCTCAAAAAAGTTCGGCCTCTAGCCTTTAGTTTTGAATTTAAAAAAAAAAATTGAATTTTGCCATTTTTCTACGCTTCCCTAAGCTACCCGAGGAGCTGTAATTAACTTTTGCCTCACCTTTATTAAACTGAAATATACATTCCAAGGCAGATACGCGTTTAATGGATTAAAGGAATTTTCCTTAAATTTAAAATTTTACTATTTTCTGCATGCAAATGTAATGATCATTACCCTCTCTCTCTCTCTTGTTGCTCTGCAATCAAGTTATCGCTCAAGGCTGTTTGCCATGTTTCCTGTGTACCACGCACATATTTTGGCAGTTAGTAATGCAAATTATAAGAAAACTATTCGGGTCTTGAGTTGTCAACTTCGCTTTGCTGCTTTATATTTTTTTTTTTTTTTTTTTGTTTTCTTTTGTTTTTTTACTCTTTCCATCTACTTTTCTTTACTTTCGTATTATTCAACACACAGCTGGATTTATTTAATATAAATCTGTTTTGCTGTTATATTATAACAATAATCTACCGTTAAAATATCTATTTAGATGGGTTATTAGAAAATTTGCATATTTTCGAAAGTGAATGCCATGAAAGTAAACGTAATATGAAAAAAAAAAGAAGAAATATGTCTTCGTGTATAAGATGACATATATGCGCAAATGCAATAACAACTACAAACACGAATTTCTGTCGTAATAATATATACACACAATGTTACAAACAGCTGACATGGCGCCATATACTATAGCACATGTCAAAGAAGTAAAAAAAGAAGAAGAAGAAGAAAAAAAATACATAAAATGCACACGTCCTTAATGGGATAATGCGATGTGTATATGTTGGCTCCGTGCGAAGTTACTTTCACACACGCACTGCATATATACGACATTCATTTACACATTTATTCCCTTCACACGACTTAAAAGCAAATTCATTTTCGCGTATCAACAGCAAGCAATACAAGGTGAACTGAATATTTTTGTATTCAAGTAGCAAGCAAAGGAGGAATACTCGTCTTTAATAGCTTGAGTTAAACTAACATAATGTCAAAAGAGTTAAATTTGTATCCATGGATTTCTAAGCAAAATTGACAAGTGATTCTAATGCAAATATTGTTGTTATTGTATCCTTTGAAAATGAACAAAAGGTCATTGAGACAATTTCCAACTATTTGTTGCAAGTGATTTGTTTTTTTCTTCTTTTGCTTCTTATCTCTCAGAAATTTGCTATCAGTGGAAAAAAACATATCGTAAATGTTATCATGGACATCTTTTCTAGACAACTTTGAAAAGCGAAATCTTTATAGTTACGATTTATTCGTGTGTCTAAGAAACCTCGAGACAGGAAAATAACTCTTCACAGATCTGTTAGATCCAAAAAGGATGCACTGGCAATCGGATCATTTCTTTATTTTTGTTGATCACGTTTGAAGTCTGAATAGTTTTCAAAACCATTGAAAATTCGAATTGAAAACAGTACCGAGTTACGAGAAAATCTAAATCGATTTAGTCATCTGTCTTTTCCTTAATTTTTGCCATTCACAAAGTGGGTAAAATTGAAATAAAGCTCTAAATTTTTTCTTAAACAACGAGTTGGGATGTATATGCGATCCAACTAAAATTATGTTTGTTTCTGTTAAGAAACTTTCCCGAATTATGCCGCTGCCCTAAGCGATGACTTCTCACCACAAACTTTGAATCAAAAATTTATACTTAGTCGTTGCACCTAAGATACGCTGTACTTCATTTTTGGCAGCTCTTTTCTATCGCTCGTATTTAAGGGCACGTCCTCAATGTTAGTATTAACAGTGGTTGTAAATGTTTTTCTTACGCCGTTCCGATCTCATTGAAAAAATTCATATTTTCATTTTCAAATTAATGTACCAGGATTACGTTCAGGTTCATGATCGCATTTTCATTTATACCACTATTCACATTAGTATCTATATTAATATTCATTTTCATTAATTGTATTCATATGTATATTCATAGTCATATTCATAATTATACTCCTACTCGTATTCACATTTCTATCCATATTCATAATCAGCCTCTGTTCATATCCATTTTCCTACCGAAATCCATATTCATATTCATATCTACATTTCCTAACATCAATGTTCATATGCATAGGCATGTTCATATTTGTGCTCATACTCGCATTCATATTCATATTCATGTTCGTGTTTCTATTCATATGCTTGCATCTTTATTCATAACATGCCATGCATCTTTATTCATAAACATATTTATTTTCATACTCGCATATTCATATTCCTATTCAGGTTCCTATGCATATTCATATATGCATCCACATTCATATTCACATTTATATTAAAATTCATATTCATATGCATATTTATATTCATTGTTCATATATTCATATTTATGCTCTTTTTCACTTACATATTCATATCGATATTCATTTTCATGCTCTCGTCTACATCTATATTCACAGCCACGTTCATATTCATATTCATAGTAATTTTCTCATTTTAAATACGATCGTCCCTTGGACTATTATTTTCGCGCTTGATTCAAGAAACTTTTTTTCGCCTAGAAAATTGATGCAACGTTGGTTATAACATATTTATATTAATAGCTTACGTAAGTGGAAGTCAGTTAAAAAATTCAGCTTAAAAACAGTTTCGATTATTTAATCATAACCAATAAGAAATTTTCTCTCTTTTTTTTACTGGATCAGCCACAGCAAGCGGCTTTTAACTTTTTCATATACAGCCATCAACGTTGTGTTGTAGAACGAAAATAACAATAATTTTAGATGAAAAGTATCAAGAAACGCAACCTTGTTTTTAATACATTTTGGACATGATTATGAATATGAGTATAAATATGATTATGGATATGAATATGATAATGAATACGAGTATGAATATGAATATGAGTATGAATGTGATTATGAATATGATTAGTATTATGAACATGTTTATGAATATGATTAGGAATATGAGAATGAACATGAATATGAATATGAATGTGATTATGAATATGAGAATGACCATGAATATGATTAGGTAAACATTTACGATTCGTTTATTATAATCACATCGTATGAATATGAATACGATTATGAATATGAGTAGGATTATGAACATGCTTATGAATATGAGAAGGATTATGAACATGCTTATGAATACAATTATGAATATGAGTAGGATTACGAATATGCTTATGAATATGTTTATGAATATGAGAATGAACATGAATATGAGTATGAATGTGATTATGAATATGCGAATGAACATGAATATGATTAGGTATGCATTTACGATTCGTATATTATACTCAAATCAAATGAAAATGACTATGAATATGAATATGATAATGAATATGAAAATGAACACAAATAGGACTGTGTAACTACTCGTTTATTGTAATCACATTTCAACTCATTAGGCTCTTTATTAAATATAATCGACATGTGTACGTATGTACGTACACACATAAGGACAATACTAAACACCATCTGAAACCTTAGCCGTTTTCATTATTCATAACTCCAATAATACAAATAAACACTTTTTAAAGCACACCAGAGAATTTCGGCGAAATTTCAATAGAATATGAGAACGCTTTAGAAAAAAAACAAAATTCAAATAATTTTTCAGAAAAATTTAACGCAATAAATTTTCCATTTGATATCTATAAATAATGCCCAGTAAATATGTAAAGAGTTGAAAGAAAAATTTACTGCTTTTACTAAATAATCGCACATCAATAAATTGAATTTCGTATGCAATACATTAGTTTACGTTACGTTCGTGAAGCGTATTGATATCATTTATAAAATTTATTTACACTACTGTAGTCATATTCACAATTGTGTATGTAGTTGTTGTTGTTGTTGCTGTTGTTGTTGTATTTGTAATTTTATTTTTATTATTATTTTTTTTTTTTTTCACTTTTCTTTGTATTCTATAGCGGAAACAGATTATTTGAGGAACATTATATCTTCACATTGACGGGTAATTTAAATCAAAAACTCAGCTCTATTTAGCTAATGTGAGTGTATTGTGTATATAAACATACGCAGGCACAATTGTATAGGAAAATTTTATACTTTTTAGGAAATTTTTACTGAATACAAAAGAACATATGTTTTACCGTATCGGTGATGATGTACACAAATACTCATCTTCCAGGTGGTATATTAAATTTGTCAAATTTATTTGTAACTAAGGATTTCATATATAGGTTGGAAATAATGTAAACAAATAGTTGACAGAGTTGACTAAACGACTTATGAAAAAATGGAAAAGACAAACGAATAAAAGAATTATGTAACACAGTAAAGGATAGCGCTTTAGCGAAAATCAATTTGAAAGTCGTAGTTTAACGTCATTACGTAAGCGTGTGTTCAAAGAACAATTTTTTTCAACTAAATCATATTTTTTCTAACTGTCACCGTAAAAATTATGATAATAAATATAGAAAATAAATTAAAAGCAGGCAAGCGACCTACGCATATATAGTATGTGTTGTTAATTAGCGTGAATAGCGAATCTGGCTTGACCATATTAGTGGGTGCCTGCCAACACTTCATTTTGATGAGCAAACCGGATTTTATATACTTTACTCTAATTGTCCGATCGTTAGATAAAATTGAAAAGTCAAGTAATTTGATGTACAGATCCGTTCGTCCACAATTAGTAAAAATGGCACATCAATGAATTTATTGATCAGAGCTTCTGATGTGTTGTTATGTAAGTTTCTCGGAGATGAACCAATGAATCCAGTTATTCGTCGGCAAGGTTACGTTGTAGTATTGACTTAAGTAAGTCTGCATACAGTTGTCTGTGAAGAGTCATTTTCGTTATGTAAATGTAGCAGAGTTATGCTTGCATAGCCTGTAACGCTTACATTACTTTAAACATATTTGCTTTTTATTTTTAAAATCGCCGAACGGGCAACACATGGAAAGACATTCAGCTTAAGCCGGATATAATTTCTTTCTTACTCTCATCTCCTATTTCTGTATTTAATATCAGGCGTACATCAGAATCACCAAAAGTTTATTAACATAAACTACTCAGCGGAATACAAATAGTACTGTTTGCCTGTCCGTTTATTGAAGTGACGCCAACTAACCAACCAATCATCAAAGTCACGCTTACAAGCAATTGCAAGAAAAGGAAGAAGGAAACCTTAAGTTTAAAAAACTTTTCTTTCATTTCTGTACATAAAAGTAACAAAGTCGGTCACTGAGGCCTTCCCTAACTATCAAAATGCCTTCTTCTCTATAAATTATGGTCTAACGTTTGTTGACCTTCTGGTTCAGGGATTTAAGTTGGATCTTAAATTTCATGCATTAATGAAATTTCGAATGAAAATAAAAGTTTACTCACAACTATTTAGTCAATATACACGAATTGTTTATTCATAGTCATCCCTGAGTGATCCCAAAATTCTTACAGTTCTCTAGTATTGCGGTTCATTGCATTTGTTTGTAGATTTTCGAATTTAGATCCCCCCTCTTCTAAAAATAGGGTTTTTCTTACTGATCTTATTCTTGCTCTTTCAACATCGCATTGCCGTCTCCTCGTTTGATATAAACGCATCAATAAGGAGCGCATTTGTTTTACAATTTCTGCTCTTTGGCGTCCATAGAATCCTTCACAATTGTTTTTTGATCACTTTTGCATGTTAGTCCAAGCTTGTGCAGCAATTACTGACCCTTCGTTTTCGGCAAATAAATACCAATTAATTAACCACTGGTCCCAAGCTTTATTGTCCAAGTGTTTCTGGTTCAACATATTTCGATATTTGCCTTGTTGTTACATTTTCAACTAATTCTGAAATTCCGGGTCTTCGGGCTGTTTGGACATAATGCAGATTTTATATCCGTTATCCTAGTGTCTCCTTCATGATTGTTGCTGCTGTTGTCGATAACAACTGTCTTTTGTATTTGAATTATAATTCGCTTCTTAAGTTTTAATAAATGAGATCGATTACTATTGGTATTATGTCTATCATTACTAGATTTTATGCCTTTTTGAGATATTCGTCGAGTTGATGATATTTTGTTCTCTTTCTGTGCTTACAGTTTCTTGAATATTATTGTCCTACACAACTAAGAAATCAATCATAAATGTTTAGGTGTATTATCGTTCCTACATTATCGTGTCTTTGCTTGTAGTGATAGTTCATGATAAACAATTATTAAGCAAATGTGAAATGGTTTCCGCCATATACTTCCACGTCTATTACAACTGTCATCTTCGATTGCCCTAATAAAGTATATCTCAACCAACTGTGGGCATTTTCGAGGTCAATATATTGCTGATTGATTAAATTTCGATATTTTCCATGTAATGGTTAATTTTTCAAAATTTTTGCATTAGATTTTCTATTGCGATTGATTGCTTTTTAGATTCACTGACGTTAGGTTATCATCCGCGTTTAATATGAATATATAGGGAGTTAATATTAGTGGTCCAATTTTAAAGTATTTAATGAGATTTTTTTACTTCATCGGCCGGCCATAAAGATTTCAATATTATTATTATCGTTATTATTATTATATTACATTACATTATATTATATGAGATGCTGACAACCGATGGTAAAGCATATCATACCCGTACGAGATACAGTAAAGATATTGGTTTTCGGATACACAAGCAAGTGATTAGAGGGTATCAAAAGAATCGGTCTGAACCGAGTGCAATCTCTCTCTTGCTTCCTAATCAAATATTTACAATTTCAAATGTTCGTATGAAATGTAACGCAAAATTGCTCTATGCATATAGGCTTGTACGTATATAAGAGTCTCGTTTGAGTATAGCGTGTTTCCAAATAATATAAAAAAAAAATAAATAAATAAAAAAACCATTCTGAAAATAATACTAGCAATAAAACGTTTAAAATGTTTTCATTAATATTTCCAAGAATGATAAGAAATTCCACTATTTCATGCGAATTTAGCCTCGAACGTGAATAGAAGGAAATTTGATTTTGAATGAATTATTTATTTAGTTTACCCGATAACCTTAAGCAATTGTAATGTTATCTCTTAAAGAAATTGTTATACAAAAAAAAAAAAAAAAAAAAAAAAAAAAAAAAACTGATTTAATAATAAACGTGAGTTGAGTTGCAATGAATTCGAATTCCGTTTTTTTTTTTTTTTTTTTTTTTTTCTTTTTAAATTAAGATTCTACTTCAAATTAATTTAATTTCCTTTTTCAGAGTTCCAAGTTATTCCTAGAAACGATCGACTATTCGAAAAGAGTTAAACAAAAAAAAAAAACACGAATGAAATAAATTAAAATAAAATATATTCTAAAACACAAACGAAAACTGCCTGAAATTTTAACTGATTTTCTTTTTCATAATTTTTTCCAAATAAATTATTAATTAAAAGTAAAAAGAAATCGTACACAAAATCTAAAGTTACTAAGTTACTAAGAAAAAACAAACAAACCAAAAGAAAAAACAAATAAAGAGAAGAACAAACTCTGTTACAAAATTATTAACATAAAACTACCAGCAACAAAGTTGCAGCAACAATGTTTAATACGATAGTCAAAATTAATGTTTTTATGAAAATAGTAGAAATTTAAGTAAAATTTTGCAAAAGAAATAAAAAAATTGAAAAAAAAAAACAAACATCACGCAAATCAAAAAAATTTAAAATTTTTCTAAATCTTTAAAAATAATAAATGAACACATAAGCGAAAAAAAGGAAGAAAGGAACAAAATAGATAAGACGGTTTCATTGCTTAGAGAAAAATCAATTTAGTATGGTGCGTATGAATGTTTCAGCTTCACCCGAACAAGCTACAACACAACAACAAAAACCCAATAATTTGTCTCATAAAAATAATCACAATAGCAATAGTAGTCTAAGCAACAATGTTGCTTCAACTTCATCGTCAACGTCATCATTGAATAGTAGTGCGTCATTGGAGCAAAGTACCTCAGCAGGCATAGTAATGGTGGTACCGCAGCAGCAACAGCAACAGCAACAGCAACAGCAGCAGCAACAACAAACGTCGCAACAATCACCACCAACACCCACGGCAGGCCAGACTCAAGGAATACAATCTCAGCAACAGCAAATTCAATATACTCATGTCCAGCATAATATGCAACATCATGTATTGCCTCAACAACAACAACAGCAGCAGCAGCAGCAACAACAACAACAACAGCATCAGCAACAGCAACAACAACAGCAACAACAACAACAGCAACAACAGGCTCAACATTCGCCATCTGAAGCGAGTTCAAATCCTTCGTTGCCGGGCTCGCCACCGTTGCTGCAATCAACCGCTACGCCACCTCAGGGCGCTCAAATGGTAGCATCTGTGCCTTGTGCTGTACACCATCCCCAACAGCACCAACAACAGCAAATGGCTTTAATGGCAGCCATGCAAGCACATATGGCGGCCACGGGTGCCGGACCATTACCGCCGCATCCTACGCATATGCATCATCATCATGGTCCACCACCGGGACCACATGGGCCACCGCCTCT
Organism: Glossina austeni; assembly: GCA_000688735.1. Taxonomy (NCBI): domain Eukaryota; kingdom Metazoa; phylum Arthropoda; class Insecta; order Diptera; family Glossinidae; genus Glossina; species Glossina austeni. Next base: position 688,181 of record KK502450.1, read on the forward strand.
GCCACCGCCAAATCAACATGGTCATCAACCAATTGAGAACGGACATGTTGCTAGCGGTATCTCACCAAGCGGTTCCACAGCTAGTAATATTAGCTCAGGTAGTTCAGGCAACGGGATTAATGCAGGTAACGTGCTGACAGCACCTGGTCCACCACCGCCAGGACCTGTTTACATACAATATCACGGGGAATTTTATCCAGCTGAATATTATTTGGCCCCTCATCCACATGAGGGCATTTGTCCACAACATCCACATCATCCCCAGCCAATGTGTGCAATACCAACCGACTTCGGTAAGTTTTTTTTTTTCTAAATCAAGCGGATTTGAAAAAAAATGTTAAAAATTTCCGAATTCAATATCTGAAGACACTCGCAGATAAACACATTGTTGTAGTACTAATAGAGTATTAATTTCGAAAAATAATTCCATCGCAGATTAACACCAGTTTAGTAATCATCAGTTTACACCCTGACACCTGTACGTTAAAAGAAACAAAAAGAAAAAAAAAAAAAATAAGAACAAAATATTCACAGATCAGACATCAAAATCCGAGCTCATTCAGTCATCCGTGCATTTAAATAGTAGAAAATTTATTACGTTAAGACTGAGAGAAAGAACGAGACACACACACACACACATATATATATATATATACAGATATAAAGAGAGAGAAAAGGAGTGCAAAGAAGTGCAAGTAGAAATCCCGTTGACTAGACTCAAGTGAAGTGATGCATAGAAAATGCTCTTAAATGAATTTCTCAAATGCATAAATTACAAGAGACGAAATGCAAAGAAACTGACGTCCGCCCATAAATACCTTCATAGATGTATGCAGCTACATACACATATATATATATATATATATATATATGTAGGTATATGGGTAGGTATATGGCTTTATATAAAGAGGTTTGGAAAGCCGTTATCCGGCGCCATTTTTCAAAAAACATCAGAGGCCAAAGCAAACATGTACGACATGACATTTACGAGCCACGATTTTTTCTCAAAAAAAAAAAAAAAAAAAAACATTTTTAAATTAAAAATTTTTTTTTTTTTTTTTTTTTTTTATTACATAAGAGAAAGTGTGAATTTTTTCTTTACTTTCGTGTACTTGAGTGCGTAGTTAGTTACATTTAAAACAAAAAAAAAAAAAAACAAAAAAATGTCAACAGACGAAGGTTTTGTCATTAAAATAGAAATAAGTTGTTGTTGTTGTTGTTGTTATCGTCATTGTTACTGTTGTTGTTTAGCAAGTGTTTTTAGTGACGAGACGAATAAATGCTATTTAAGGATTTGTAATTCGATCGCCATTAATAAGTATAAAAACTAAATGAAAAGTAAACGCAGTGTCTGTAAGACCTCCTCTTCTACTTTGTTACGTCTATTGTTAGGCCATCATTTTCTCGAATCGCTTATTCATTCACTTAACTGTATGTTTCATTATTCAAGTGCTTTGCTTGTTACCCTAAAAAGTAGCAAAAGACTTTTAAGGTAAATACAAAAATTTACAAGAAACAATAACAATAACAACAAAAACAACAACAATAACAACAAAAACAAAAAGCGTACATAAAAAGTAAACAGAAAACAGAAAGCCCCTTAGGTCGACAGACATAACATTAGACAAGCTGCTAAGAAATTCATATATATATATATATATATATATATATGTATATATATATATATATACATAGATACATATATACATCAAATACATATACATTGAAATGCTTAGAAGCACTTAGAAGAGAGGCATTGAATGCATACAGTGGAAATTTTATGCAAGACTTGATTAATAGTTTTGTTAATTTGTCATTAGTCTTTGGCTCAATGATAGCAAACAGCAACGACAACAGCAATAACAATAGATTGTAATGCCTTGCATTATGTAAATGCATGTCTGTATTAGTTTATGTATATGTGTATGTATATGTATATTTCTGCTTATATTTGTAATAAATGGCATCGGTTTTAATGGCTCGTTGCTAATGCCATTCACTACATTTATTACATTCCTTTTGCCCTCGCTTTTACTTATTCTTCTTCTTCTTCTTCTTCTCTAATTCTTTTAGCATTATGTTGTTATAAATAAGTTCGTGTCGATAAAGTATGCGTGTTGTGGCTGCTTTTGCTACTTTTTCATGCGTATATTATTTTAAAGGAATGTTTTTAAATTTATCTTCTTTTACTCCTTTTAAGATATTTTTTTTTTTTTTTTTCTATCATCACTCAGGGGACGTCCCCTATACGTGCTTGCACGGTGGTGATCA
>KK502450.1:690673-702453 GCA_000688735.1 Glossina austeni
AGGCGGTCGGCGCGGTTAAAGGAAGAGTGGGTTGAAGTAAGCGGGAGCTGGATTTGTGAAATGAAATTGAAAATGGAGACATCAGCTATGGCATGGAAAGACAACTGCCGGCAGGTTGTTCCAAGGGCGGTCGGTGCGGTTAAATAAGTTGCGGTAGTGTGTTGTACGGTATACAGGTAACTCCGCGACCAATGGGTGAGAACGATGAGAAAGACGTGTTGTCCATTTGCAGGATTTAATTAGCGGACATATCTCTTTTATGTCCCTGCAACAATTGTCCTGCACGTATCTGTATGTAAGTGCAAGGCATTCCGCATTACGCCGATATTCAAGGCTATTGGGAGCTGTGGACACACTTTCATCGCCCATGTGCACCTGAGGCTTTCTTTGCATGCTGTTGAGAGCCTACCAGCAACGTTTGAGGGCTCCCGCTCAACCCTTGCCTGTTATATTTTAATTTTGACCGAATATAGGCGCTGGGAATGGCACGGACATCGTCCGTAGTGAAGTATTTTTTGGACCGCTTTAAAACATATGCTGAATAACGAACTTCGTGTTGTATTCTCATGCCTACAACATCAAGGGTTGCCGATTCTTCTACACCACCATCACCAAAAGTGAGAGATCTTTCATCACTTTTTTTACGCGGATGGGTATTGCTACCTAAAGCAAAAAGTTCTTTTCAGTTTGAACATTTTATTAGTTAAACATTTTATGGGAAAATTTTTATAGCTTGACTCATAAAAAAATCGGAAACAATGACTTCACTTTAAAGCTATCAGAACGCTAACGATGTATTAGAATCAGATCAGTAACAAATACATGCATAGAACACTAATATGCTCTGTTCTCGCTGGGCGTTACTTTTGGAAACGAACTTACGACGTCTATCACAAAAAGATCAGAGGATGTTGTCATTACATAACAGTTTGTAGCCTTTTTTCTGTCCGTCCGACAAAATATGTACACTGTACCGCAACTCCTGGTTCTGTAGCGTTTGAGATTGCGAATGTAGAGCATATAGTAAAAGTTGCTAAAGAACGTGGAATCGTAACCGTTTGCGACAATGCAGGGGCAACTCCTTTGTTATTTAAGCCGCTTGATTATGGAATTGATGTTGCAGTATATGCGGTCACAAAGTATTTAGTCGGTCACTCAGACTTACTGATGGAGGCTATTATTGCTGAAAGCGAAATTTTTAAATTGTTTTATGGAGAGCTATAAAAATGATGGAGTAACCATTCAATCGACTGCACGACTGATATCTTGCACACAGGGGACTAAGAACACTGCACACACGCATGAAACTATCCACACACGTATGAAACTATCCAAACTAAGCACACACTATGAAACTATCTTTTGAAACTATCCACATGATAAGTAACATGTTACAGACACAGTGTTACTAACGTTTCTTTAAAAACCGTTGCAATGCAAGGCCTAGAGTTTGCATGTCGATCGTTCTTATCCATAATATATCTTTTCGTATAATGCACCGATTTTTCCTTTTGTCTTATTATTCGATTCAATTGCATTAGCGTTCTCTAGAACGCTTTCGTGTGGTCTCAGCAACTTATAATGCAATATAATCAGTTGATCCTGCCCAAAAGAAGGGCATCCTACGATTGCTGTGTTAACTGTGGCTATACGTGCTCTGGATAGTATAAAGCAACCATTGTTTATGATCCTTCACGATTTAGCGACGTCACTAACCTTCGATTTAAGTACAAACAATAACGCTTCTAATCTTCATCATCAGTTTTAATAAAAGCTTCCAAAAAAACAATATTGCGCGTACTCGAAAAATTTGGAACTTGGAAAATTTTGAAAGGCAATGCTTCAGCATTAAATTGATTAGTTTTTCGTCTCATGCAATTCAGTCCTTTTTTAAATGATTTCTTAGTTAAAATACTTACTCTTGCTATGCATTGATTTTCTTTTCTATTCTTTAATATTTTTAAAATATTTATTTTTTTAAAAGATAATTAAAAGTTTGTTATGTGACTTACAAGGATTCGATGAAAATCCAGACCTTCTGCTGTTGTGTGTTTTTGTATGAACAAATTTGAATGATATAAATATTAATTTAGAAATTGCTTGAATTGTTTTTACATTTGCTGTTATTTGTACTTCCACTGTTTTGCTCATTCAGAGGAAGCAAATATATTAAATATTTCAAATGCCATCTGTGCAAAGAAGCAAGTTTTCCCTTTCTTTTGAATTCCTTTAAAATATACTCCACTGGGATCAAAAAGTAGTAAGACAAAAATCCGGTGAACGCCAGCTAAGGAACTTCCCCTCTCCAAATGCTACGGATTGAGAATAAGAGATTTCGCAGTCATGAGGGAAAAATCCAAATTATTGGGACTATCTGGAATATCTGCAGGCCCACTTCTATATCTCTTTGTAGTAGTAGGCCTTTTCATGATGAATTGGTTCTTCAAAACTTCTTTATCAGAAATTGAATTCAGCAGCGAATTCTGTAGCGATTGGCTTCTGGTTTGTCTCAAAAAAAAAAAAAGAAAAAAAAAAACATGACAAAGCCTTTCAGGGAACCTCGTTATGACTTTGCTTGAAGATTCAATAATAATTGAAAACATTGATAACAAATTTAACGCAGGGTTGTACGCAGGGTGGTTGACTGCTGCCGACCTAAGGAAAAAAAAATATTCCTTAATAAGGTCACGCGATTTAAATGAAAAACCCTATTACGATACTTGATACGTACGAATACATACGTATTCGCCGTGGTGTAGTCGTTGATCTTACTTATCATTTAGTGCGAATTTCTGCTGGATTTCTGCTGTTTCTGGATTTCTGCTGGAAAAGAAAGTCGATTTAAGGACTAATTAAATGAATATATTTTTATACCGGAAGCATTGTAGACTTTAATACATTATGCTCCACCATTAGATGATATTTTCAACACACTCTCTCATACGTATGTGAATTTTAGCCTCAAAGCAATTAGTCTCAAAGTTTATACATTCGTATGTGTTTGTTTGTACCTAAAGTGATGGGTACGAAATTGTTGTAAAAATAGAAATATCGCACTGAAGAATGCAATAAATAGACAGAGACATAACACAGGCACAGAGCGAGGCAGGGTGAGACAATTTCTATAAAAATTTTATCTCAAATTGACTGACTGACAATCTTCTAATGAGTTGTAGGAAAAGTTGTACACGAAAGGAAAACTATGCTATATAATATACACGTATGTTTATATATGTGAGTATGCGAATGCTTCGTAATTTGTGCATTGTGTGTGTATTTGCAACTTGATGTTGCAAGTGATAGCAAGCAAGTTTAACTACGTTATGTAAAGATATGCTATTAAGGCTAATGAGAAATTGTTTAATTGAAAATGTGGCATTTACAGTTTACATGTAAAGAAAACGTGAGAAACCTTTTTCGATGGCCTCGAAACGAATCTTGAATACCGCCTACGACGTACGTGCAACATATTTGATCAATAAATTCCATTTATTGCCTATTTGTATGCCAATGTGCAGAACGATTCAATTTTATCGTTAGCCATAGCACATTAGAAGTGTTAATTTTGCCCAATAGTCGACGGCAGCATTCTTCAGCATTTTCAATATCTTGTTAGTAGAAGATGCGTGTCGCACACGCATATATAAGCAAATCTTTTCATGGGATTTCGGGCATTAATTGCTTCACATTTGAGCGTGGGATAAATCTTTAAGACGCTCTGCAACGATCCCTGAGAAAAGCACTAAGCACCACTCATATGATTGCGAGAAAAACACGGCCGCAATGGATGCAAAGATGTAAGAAAGTTGTTTTTCCATATGATGCCCTTTCGCCATATTGTAAAAATGAACGGTGCTCTCCTCCCCTCTACCAGATATTATGTCTTATAATTCACATTGTTTTCAATCGATGACTTATCGTCTTTCCGAACAAGGCATCGATTTTAATGGTTAGCCTTCAAGGCATCCTTTCGTCCCTTGTCTTTCTGGCTCAGAATCACAAGGCTTCGATTTTAATGGTTAGCCTTTAATGTATCTTTCGTCCCTTGTCTTTCTGGCTCAGAATCACAAGGCTTCGATTTTAACGGTTAGACTTTAATGTATCTCTCGTCCCTTGTCTTTCTGGCTCAAAATCACAAGGCTTCGATTTTAATGGTTAGCCTTTAATGTATCCTTTCGTCCCTTGTCTTTCTGGCTCAGAATCACAAGGCTTCGATTTTAACGGTTAGCCTTCAAGGCATCCTTTCGTCCCTTGTCTTTCCGAACAAGGCTTCGATTTTAACGATTAGCCTTTAATGTATCCTTTCGTCCCTTGTCTTTTTGGCTCAGAATCACAAGGCTTCGATTTTAATGGTTAGACTTCAAGGTATCCTTTCGTCCCTTGTCTTTCTGGCTCAGAAATTATAGTCTGCCGGGAAGACATGTAGTAAACATAGGGATTCACGATGAAATGAGTTAATTAAATTGTTTTTTTTTTTTTTTTTAATTGCTGCTCCATTTTACTAAGAGAGTAAATTAAAAAACTTACTTGTAATCTTAATAAATAAAAATAATGAAAAGAGTTTACAGTGATCAGTATAAACTAACTGAGTAACATTTATATGCAATTATTCGAAGACTTTATGTATTTTGAATTACCTTTTAAGCCAACTGTGTTTAAGTGAATAGTGTTGTTATATATATTTATACATATATATATGTATTATAAAAACGATGGTATTATTATGCTTTTATTTCCGAGAACATTTTTTTGAAAATTGATGAAGAAAAAATTGAAAATGAAAAATGTTTCATTTAACCTATTTATTATACTTTTAAATACATATATATATATATGTGATCTTGTATGACTTTAAAATTTCATGGAATCTTCATGATTTTCATCCTACTAATTGTTAAAGACAAATTGTGAAGAAAAAACAGAAAAAACAGAAAAAAAAAAAAGTAAAAATAAAAGCAAAAAAGATTATAAATGCGTCAATGCACTTTGCAAAGTTCAATCAAGTCAATGTAATGCTTTCAACATGTTCATCATACAAAATTGATTTTACAATTACAGAAGCAAACTCAAGCAATAGCAATAGCAATAGCAAGTACAATACTTACGATATTTTGCAAACAAAAACAGTACTTTCTTCTTAATGTCAATAAAAGTTAAAAAGTTATCTTCAAAAATTTTTATTATCATTATTATTAGTGCGAGCCGTAAGCACAAGTTATACGCATCTCATACGATTTTATATCCAATATTTTGCACACACACACAAGTAAAGAGAAAATAAGTGAAATTCGTTCCTTACGTACCTCCCTACTCATTAAGCCCAGAACGTTTCCATAGTCTACACCACTCGTGATACAAGGATACGTTATGTTTGTACGGAGGTGTGCAATCATCATCAACACTTGAGATAGACTCATTTGCTTGATCGATTCCGAATCATTTCCCGAATCACTTTCTAAATTAAGCACAGCTTGTTTGTCTGTCCATTTGTCTGCCTGGCTTGTTTTCTAATGTTCAACCAGTAGGTCGCAATTCCTGAAATATTTTAATAAAACTTGGCACACTGACGTGTTTTGGACCAACGACGAAAGCCATTGAAAAGTCTTCGAATCGGACCCCGTTTTCAACCACTTTTGGTTGACTTATTAACTATGTGTTAAACGAATTGCGGTAAAGCACTTAATCATGGGCCGCGTCGCACTATATTGCCTTCACTTGTACATGTCATACAGACATGATAGACATGTAGATTTTTATCTCTTTGCCTTTCAATTCATCTCGTTTAAAATGTGTTACTGTACTATTTAAAATTTGTTTGCTTCTGTTTTAGAGGAAAAGCCGAACTAAGAAATTTTTATTTGCTCTATCGATATCTTCTCTTATACCTAAGAAAGTCAGTCAGACGCTGTCCAGAAAATTTTTATACTCTTACTGTTTCTTAAGTATGATTGTAGCGAATGTTTGGCGTACTCTTTGACTGAAGATTAAGTGTAGTTTGTAATATTCAATGATTGTCTGGGAAAGTGTTTCTCTTCTTGGTATTCGCGCATTCTATCTGCTCTATGTAGTCGTACAATTTCTAAAGAGAACTTTTTTCAAACATAAATCTGTATGAATGTCAGCCACCACCAGGATGCTCCTCTTTGTGGTACGAAAGCATACTATGCTTGGATGAATTGACACAACGCCTAAACCGCCTTGAGACGGTCACATTTTCCATTATAACAATTGATTATGAATCAGGTTCTGACTCAGTTTGTGAATGCTTTTCCTTGAATCTGTTTCTGCTTGTAATGTCTGCCCATACATTTTTACATTTGGCCTACAGGTCGCAGTGGAATAGAGTGCATTGATACGCCATAGTCTAAGGACCAAGCCTATTAGAAATGGATTGAATTGAAATCTTATTTAGGAGCCTTTCTTTTACAGCGCTGTGTTTTAAAAGAGTCATTGCTGAAGTACAACTGCTTAATTTGTTTATGAACGTGTAAATTCATCTGCCTTGAGAAGAGCGAATAAAGTTCATAAAGTTGCTATCCGCACAACTTCCATATGTTTTCTATACATATTTTCACTTTCAGCTCTAGTCGTCTAAGTTTATTACTTCGAACGCAGGATGAAAGTCTAGCAATTTTATAATTGGATTGAAGACAACCTGTGTTCTTGTGTTGACACTTCTAATTAGCTTCAGATTGCGAGTGGGATTGTATTTCATTAGATCATATTATGTTAAAATTAATAAAGCTTATACCAAAAGGCTCGGTTTTTTTTTTTTAATTCAATCTTTTTCTGTCCTATCCCGAATACAGTACGTAGTAAGACTCCTAAAGTGAACGGAGATAAAATTCATGATATTACAATACATTATATATATAATACATTACATAGCATAAATCAAGATATAAGTAAAAGACAATTATCTTTCTAAACAAAAGTATCTTTATAAATATAATGTTGTTCACGGCTAATAACTCATAAATAAAGCAGTATTTTGGGAAGAAACTTGACGAAAGAATACATTTTTTCTATATGCTTGTATAAAGTTCTGCTTATTGATTATGAACTTAAAAATATATCACAATCTTAGTGGAAGAGAAAGTAAATGTAAATCATATTTTCGGACATTAAAAATATGGCAGTTTATTTTCATACTCGTGAACTTCGAACCTTTTTTACTTTATAAGCACAAAACCTCATACGGCCATATCATGAGAGTTTCTGCTAAGCAGAGTACATAGTCTATTGAATGCGTATAACCGACACTTTAATGAAGAAAAAAAATTACACGCATTTTTTTTTCTATTTTTGCTTATTGATTATAAGCTTAAAAATACATCACGATCTTAGTGAAAGAGAAACTAAATGTAAATCATATTTTCGGACATTAAAAATATGGCAGTTTATTTCCACACTCGTGAACTTCGAACCGTTTTACTTTATAAGCACAAAACATCACACGGCCATATCATGTGAGAGTTTCTGCTAAGCAGAGTAGATAGTCTATTGAATGCGTATAACCGGCACTTTAATGAAGAAAAAAAATTACACGCATTTTTTTTTCTCTTTTAAATCTGAAAAATTCTTGTGTTTTTATAGCCCATATTGCTGTAAATCGACAAATTACCAACAATTTATATGGAACTTCCATTCAAGTCCATACGTACACGCGTATGCGTAGAAATAATTGAAGTATTTACAAGGGTGTGCATATCTCAAATATAAAATACTTAATATTAATTCTCTTGCGTTTTTCTTTCTTCTCAATATTCGTCCGTTGCATCTTATATTTTCTATTATGATTTTTTGCTTGGTAAAGAAAAAAAAAAAAAAAAAAAAAAAGTAAATCATTATGTTATTCACAGCATTATAAGTACATGCATGCTTGGGCACATGCTTGTGTGTACATAAACGTGTTACGTTATTGTTGTATGCCATTCATAAATTGACCTCATAGGTTCATGACTTTTTATAACGTATATATTGAAGAGAGATTCATACATACATTTATTCGCACACAGAATGACGACAAAATCAACAACAATAACAACAACAACAACAACAATAACAACAACGAGAATCATCGAAATAATAAAAGTATTTCCTACCTCCTGTTAATACTTATAATGTATAGGTTAATGCACATACATGCGCACGCACACGCATTCATATACGAACACAATTTTTCAATAATGGTTTCGAATGTTGTACATACATAGACCGCTTGAATAATATACAGGCAGACACAAACAAAAAATACAATACATACATACATACATATATTCAATCGTTTACATATTTATATATCTATGTACTTGTTTTCCTTCATTTTTTCTTCGCTTTTCGTGGCGTTCCTCTTCACAGATGTTGTACATTATTTTATGTACCCACACCATCGGAGAATGCAGGTATTATAACTTTATCGTCCGATTCATAACATGAACACATGCACAAATGCATGGAAGAGCTTTAAACGAGCTTTTCCGCCAACAGTTTTACAAGAATTTTATTCATTCAGAATCTGGGACGCGAGCGATACGCAGATCAATTCCAAAATATGCTCTCTCAAGCACTTTCACTTTTACTCGGCTTAAATCGTATCCATCTATAGAAAAATTTAAGATGCGTGACGTGAATGGTAGTGAACGATAGAAAAGATTGGATTTTATTGTCTTTTTTGCATTGTCATCGTCAGACGAAAGCAAGTTTCCAGAGTCCAGAGTGTTGCATGTTTGCAGACGTCCTTAATATTTACCAGGAGGAAAGAATGCGAACTTTATCATCTTCTACTGATAGATTGCTGTTCGCGGCTCTATATAAATATGAGGTTGAAGCAGGGAAGAGTTGTATTAAGCGTAATAGGCTTTTGTGTACGTGAGAAGGCTACGAAAACTCCCTGTAAAAAACTGAACTACCTGATGTTCTACTATCAGCTAGATATGGCTGACGAAAAGTCAAATCGAATGAATTGTATAAACGAAAAAAAAAAATATTCTTGCAACGACTGAATTTTTTCGCAAAAAGATTTTCTAACCAGAAGTCAAGCCTTTGCGATTTTTTCACGTTCCATGACAACAAATCGAAATTGTTTTAATTACTTTTTTGAGAAATAGTAGTAACAGATGTAGAGGGACCGTCTCTTGTTTTTCATAATCTTACAATACATCTGATAATGACCTTAAATCAACCATGCGGGGGACGTCCCTTATATGAAGCTAGGAAAGAGAATAAAATAAAGTGATCGCAGCCTAGTGAGCTTATGCTTAATCAATTTGCCGGAGTAAGCTCAACCGCGAGACTTGATCCGACGAACATTGATTTGATAGTCGCGCGTCTCGCCTAATTATGCGGCCTGATAAAATAGGAGGATAGAGGAGATGGGCATCTAAGATTCACCTTAAGATGATCAAAGTTTTCTTGCTCGTATTTAAATAATTGCAACATTTCGCTGCTGTTACAGCTGCCGTTGTTATTATTATTTCAAATGTTGTTGTTGTGGTTGTTGTTATTATTATTATTACGTATTCATTGCGGAAATTTAAAACTATAATTTTATATTTGTATACAAAATAATTTGCATGGCAGTAGCGACGGTGTTTGTGTGAGTTAGTTTGTAGTGTATGCAAAGTGGGTTACATGCGCATTAACTTCAAATTATGTGTTTTTTTTTTTTTCTTCTTTTTTAGTCTGTGAAAAAACATTTTATATTTCTCTCACCTCTTCAACTCCCCTCAACAAAAAATTTATCTTATTTCGTCGTTTGTCTTTATTTTTTTAACTTGAAACCGACCAAAATAACAAAAAAACACCAAACATTATTGTTCAAGTGATTTGAAAAGGGGGCGGAGAGGTTGTTTCTTATGCAATACGACCCTCTTTGGAATTTTTTTTTTATATATTTTTCTTATATATTTTTGTTTATTGCTGAGCTCTTCACTTTAAAGCCACTGACACATGAGAAGAATTGTTATGAGTGCATGTGAATTTGCAGATTTAATCCTCACATATACTACACACACTCATACTTCAATGCTTAAATAAACAAACAAATCACCTTCACGTAAAATAAAAACCCTTATTGTGTTGTATATATAGTACGTTCAGATGTCAAAAATCTATGCGAAAATAAAATAAATAGAAAAATAAAAGCAAAAGCAAAAGCAAAACGAATCTATCTTAAAATTCATTGACTTAACTCTGAGCTCTTTTTGCTTCGTTGTCTGTGAGAAATCAGAAAACGATGAAAAACAAAAAGAAATAGAAACAGAAAAAGAAAAAGAAAAATAAAGAAAAAGAAAAAAAAGAAAAAAAACTGAAAAATACACAAAAATGCAGAGAATTCATCTTCCACTGGTGCTTTGTTATAAAAGTAAGCCATTGCTGCAGAAGTTATGTTAATCACGCTCATGATAAATTAGATGAATGCAAGTGTATATGTGTGGGCTTGTTCGCTAGCGAATGTTGTGAAAAATTTGTGCGCTTATAAATCTTTCATTGTATAATCAAAATTGAGACATTATGCAAAAAAACTTGAATAAATCTTCTACTCGATAATAATGTTAGCGTTAAATAAGCAAAAAAAAAAATAAAAAAATAAAAAAAAAAATAAATAAAGAAATAGTTTTTAATTTTGAACGAATTTCAGATAAACTTCGCTTAAGCAAATAATAAACAAATCGTTGAGAGATTTTTTAAAGCCCGCATTCGCCACTAGTGTGTGACAAATATGTTGAGATTTTGTAGAGAGTAGACTTAGCCATCTTTCCCCCCGCTTTGATCTGCCTATCGTAAGAATCTTCGATATCTCGAATTTCATTAAACGCACATGAAATATGTGATAAAAGTAGTGTCCAAACATTTCAAATTCAAATTTGAAAACGTTCTAAAACCTCCGCAAGCCACGTCGTGCATTTACTTAGAACGGAAGGTGGGAAGATTTTCATGTCTATCCCATCAAATTTTCTCTTAAAGAGACCTGACAAGGTCGGATAATTTTGATGTCAATCCCATCGAGTTTTTTCTTAAAGAGACCTGACAATCGATTTAGTGAAATCTGAACAAATGGAAGAATCGCGCAAGCCATCCCAACCCCATACCGATTGTTGATTTTCCTTGACATAGAAACTGAAAATATTTTGAGTAGCAATGTAAGATTTGATAGGAAGCCATTAGCTTGAACCATTCCTCGGTTAATGACCAAAGGCTTTTTACTCATTATTCGTCAAGTACAGCAATAAAAATTTGCATATTCTGTCAGCGATCTTGCAATGCCGAGACAAAAATGGGGAAAGTCTGCTAAGTCCATCCCATGTATATCCTTTTTTTTTCAAGGTAAAGGTGGCGAGTATGAAAGATTCGGCTAAAACTTTCTTACTTATTTTTCTTAATCCTCTTAAGCGGTATTCATCGTGTCAAACACAAATTATATCCCACGTCACATGCTGAGAAACGCTTACTGCGATTGCGAAATTGGAACAAACATCTTCAACGTATGACAAGAATGTCATGCCATCTGTAGAAATAATCGTATATGATAAGGCCGAGGACGTAGTGTTCACGCACCTAGGCTATCGGATCGATATTTAACATCTATCAGGATGAATGCGGGAACTGATTTAAATATGGTCCTCTCCTTTCCTATCACTTGAATCCATTATTTTTGTCTTCATTTTTCGCCAGAAAATAAACTTTTTTTCTCATATTCTAGAAAATAAACTTTTCTTCTCATATTCTGATAAATCGATGATTAGCTTAGAAAATAAACTTTTCTTCTCATATTCTCA